>SKCR01042732.1:0-57097 GCA_019454045.1 Zanthoxylum bungeanum
TTAATAAGGGATACCGCTATATTGGTCGGTTGGTAATTTAATTTAATCTGGTTTAAACCTGACTAATCAAGGGATACCGCCAGAGTGGTCGGTTGGTAAATTTATTTTTGGTTCCGCCTTAATGGCTGGTTGGACTTAATTTGACTTAATCAGGATACCGCCAGACTGGTCGGTTGGTAATATTCTCACAAGGTTATATTTATTTTATGGGAGATATCTAATTAGTAGTTGTAAAAGTAATTCCTTTTACCTTAGCATTTTATTTTATTGGAATTTACTTTTTATCATTTTTACTTTATGTCTTTTATTTTATGTTTTTACTAGTCATAATTATGTGTTTAGTTTTCTAAGGTTGTGTGATGATTTCAATATCACCGGTGTAGCATGCATTTTTGCATACCAGGCCCAATGATGAGCCTTGTACGGAGGCAGTCTCTTTTATGTCGCGGGAGTCGCGGGAAGCGGTCGTCGGAAGGGCAAAGTCAAGAATTGACTTTTTGGTGGATTTTATTCGCTCGTTTGTTTCGGGTTCGTTGTCGCCTTTCCATTTCAAAATCATCATTCGCTCGGACCTTTTCCTCGCTCTTTCTCACACATATTCTCTCTCTCTAATTTTCCTTGCTTGTGACCCTTCAACTTCCAGGCAAAATAAAAATCACCAACCAATTAAATAAATTCAAATTAAATTAAAACATTAAAAAATATCAACCAATTAAATAATAACTTTAACAAAAAAAAAATAATAAACAAATTAAATCACAAATCAAACACTAAACACAAACTAATAAACAAATAAACTCACCCCACCTTTCCAGCACACTTCACACACTAATAACAAAACAACACATTTCAACAACCCCTATTTGCCACCTTTCAGACCACAATAATAATAAATTCAACAACAAACAATTCCCCCACACCAATTGTCTTCTTCCCCACGTGAATCACTTCACTTTCTTTCACAAACCAACAACACCCATTTTCCCTAACAAATTCCCGGCCACCCACACGTTTTCACAAACAACAAAGCCCTTTTGATTATTTTCAATCACCACCGAATATGTTTTGGTTTTTTGCCTCCATCACTTCCCTTTGATCACGCCTCTCACTGTCGTTTGGAAGACGACAACTTTGCCATTCACTTCATCACCTTCTGGGCCTTCATGATCTAGACATCATCACTCGTGATGAGGATGATTCATGATCGACATCTCATCATCTCTTGGCCGGGAAGACCCCTCACAGATCATCATAGATCTATCATCTTCACCACCTGGAGATCAAACACAGAGCAATTAATGATGATCACTTTAAACTGCAAGAGGAGCTATTGACCTTGATCATTCTCGGCAAGGAGCCCATGCCACTTCATCACCACCATCATCAGCCCCCTCAACGCATGAATCACCCTTCATCATGATCATCATCTCCCCACTTCATCACCCCAGACGATCAACATCATCACTTTGATAGCCCACGTTACGCCCATTTCTTCTAGCACTGCCAACTCTCCATCATCTTCTCCCTCACGATCACAGCCCTGGCCACTGCCCTCACTGCTCAAGCTTCATGACCGAATTCACAAAGCCAAGCCATCAGCCAACTCAAGAAAAACCCACATAGACCACCCCCAAGCTCTCGGCAAACACACCAACAGAGCACCAAACCTTCACGCCCAAGGACTGGACACAGCCCCTGGACCCTCATGATCATCTCTTGGATCACCAACTGAACTGAACTTCATGGCACCTTCACTTCTCTTCATCATGATCAACAGCCCTAAGCCAAGCATCTCACGGCTCAATGTGAAAGAACACACAAAACACGCCACTCCCCCTGACATAGCCTCCTCACTGCCGCATAAAAACCTTCCCTGCATAGCCTCCTCACTGCCGCATAATCCCCACAAAACTGCCGTGAATAACTCACTGCCACACATAAACCTAAACCAGCCACTATCCTTCATACTCTTGTCCCCACAAACAGCTAATCTCAAAGCCAAAACACTGCCACCTAGCCTCACAGCCACGTGAACCAAGCCTCCATGCACACGTGAAACAGCCTCCACAAACTGCCCACGTGACCAAAATGACGTAAGGATAATTTTAAGAGGAGAATGAGAATTTGAATAAAAAAAAGAGAGAGAAAAACAGAGAAAACAGCGAGTGAAAACCTCGAGTGAATCAGAGAAAATGACGAGCGGGAAATAACGAGTGAAAACAGCGAACCCGGACAAAACAGTGAAAACGGCGAACTCGGACAAAACAGCGGAAGAAGCATCAGTGAGAACAGTGGAATGATAACCTCTTCCGGCACCGCAGAACCACTCCCGGACAGCGACTAAAAGGTAAGACCTGAGGGCACCATTTGTTACTTTACTGTTACTGACGCGCGGCGTATTCGGTTGACGTCAGATACGTCTAATCGGGTATGCGAGGTCCTACATTAATAGTGGCCAAGTTACTGGCCCACATGTTTATTTTTGTATTTGTTATGTTATGAAAACTCATTTTCGAAGCATGTAAATTAAATGTAAGATTTATTTTTATGAATGTGAATTAGGTTGAATTATCATTGTACATGTATGTTAAGTAGTTTTGATTAATATTGCACAAATCACAAACATTACAAGATGACATAAAGTAAGAGACCATTCCGAACCCAAAGGTTTGAGGTCTTCTCTTGCAAGGGGTGAGTGCGGCCTTAAATCTCATTTTCCCGGCTCACACCGGGTGGGGTGGCGACTCCATGTTATTTCGTACTTCTCAACCGGGCCGCGAGGCTAGAACAGCGTCGTTAGTTTCTGTTGTCTACAGTCTGGCGACTCCACTGGGGATATATAGAATCGGCTCCGAAATGATATCTTGTAATGTTGTGATTTGTGTTTTAATTAATCATGACTACTGTGTTTATGCTTGTGTTAGATTGTTGTCATTTGTGTTTATGTTTGTGTTTTGGACTATTGTCATTTGGATTTATTTGGACTCTTTGTTAAAAGATATGAACTCGTTTTCGTTTAAATCGGGACAAGTTCATGTCCTTTTGACAATTATGTCAAAATTTCTGAAATGCCGATTGGCCAATTTGTGTTTGGGCCTTTCATCATTTGAAGTTATTTAGCTGTGTTATCGCAAAAGTGTAAACCTATTAGGTCTTTTCAAACTGGAACAAGTTTGCACCGCGCAATGATGTGATTGAATACTTTAAAATGATAACAGGCCAATTAGTGTGAATCATTTTATGAGTTTATTTATTTCTGTACATCATACATCATATGTCATGCATTCATGCATCATGTTAACCCTTTTTGTCTTAGAGGCCATTATAGACTCTCGTTGGGTTAGAAAAGAAGGAAGATTTGTCAAAGAACCGTCAAACAATATGAGTGAGTCAGCTGACGAAGAATCCCGTCTAGATCAGTTAGAAGCCAAGGTAGTTGAGATTGTTGAGTAGTTGCAAGTCCTGAACAATGATGTGACCAGTTTGACCGTGCCATGTACAGCTAGTAATAGAGACTTGTGCAACCAGAATGAAAGGATCATTGAGAAACCTTCAAAGGCTAAGCCTACTTCCTCAGAGATTGCTCCTATCAGAAACGGACAACTCCCTCAGCTGGGGTTCACTGTTGTAAAAAAAAATGTTTGAAAAATTGAAGATGCAAAGAGAATTGGAGTTAAAGAAAGAATGGTTGAAGCCATATGAGTTATACCTCAGAAGTCTGGCACAGACTATTCCTGATTGCAAATTTCAGCTTGCCGAAGAAAATCAGATGGCTTATGCATTGGTGACACTAGCCGCGACTTGGGAAAATCCGAAGAAATTGGTGATGCGATCATTTGTGTTGAACAGCTGTAAGCAAAACCGGCGTATGAGACAGACGAGATATCGGATGTGGAAGTTGATGACAGAAAGCCTTGGTATCATAATGTTCAGAGGTATCTGAAACACGGAGAATTCTCAGGGAGAGTAAGCACAAAAAGACAGAAAATTGGGAAATAGGCCAGGAGACTACCAGATTTGGAAAGGAGGAATTCACCGAGTCGGTCGACGTAAGCAGATTGAAGCTGCACTTTGCTGGAAGAAAAAAAAGAACTGAGCGGTCACCGAGGGAACAGGCAGAAGACCTAACCCAACGGGATAGGAAATACATACATGCATACACGTAACTTGCATTCTTGTTTTGTGTTTTGTTTTACAGATTTCAAACAGATGGGAACCATCAAGGGGCGACCAGGGACATATAGCGCCGAGGAGCACAATGAGGATCCAACCCATCACGAAAAGGGAGTATCTCTACACTTGCATACTTACATGCCACGTATTTATTCTGTTGTTTTGTATTTGCAGGTTTAAAGAAAAAAAAGAGAGAAAGAAAGAGAAAGCAGTAAGAATCAGAAAAATCGAAAAGCGGCGCGAGTACCAAGGACTACGGTGGCCACATTGACAGAAGAATTTCGGTCATGTCTGGCTGAAGATGATGAAATTAATGCTGAAGGGAAGGAGCAACCTATGCAATTTACTGTGATTTCTGTTTTATGTTTTATGGAATTTCTAATTTTGTGTTATTTTTGCAGGAAAAAGCAAAGGCGGAGCAAGGAGGAAGCAGCAAAGATCAAAAGCGGCAAGCACTAAAGACGAGGTGATGCCACACTGACAGAAGAACTTCGGTCATGTCTGGCTGAAGACAATGAAGTTGACACTAACAGGGAGGCAGCCTATGCAAGTTGCTGTTATTTTTGTTTCGTGTTTATGTGGAATTTCTAATTTTGTGTTATTTTTGTAGGTGAAAGCAAAGGCGGAGTATGTTAAGACTAAAGGAATGGTGTTTGGGCAATCACAAAAATGGGAGCTAATTCATTAGTGGTTGCAGAGTAAGAGGCCAAGAGGCACGAGTTTGTCATTAAATCATTAGATGACATTTTCTTGACGGCGACAAAGGCGGAAGAGTTGATTGACCGGATCCTGGCTTTTGAGCCGAAGCTTGACCCCATCCTCTCGACACTGGACTGGACTGATAATGATCCTAGCAAGAAGCGCAAACTGGACATTGATCTAAATCGGTGATGTGCCCTGCTGACCAGGTATTCCAAGGCCTATTTGAAAGTTTGTGTTTTATTTGAAAAGTTTGTATTTCATTTTAATTATGGAAAAAACAAATGAGTGTGAAAAAAAAAAAGAAAAAAAAAAGAGAAAGAAGAAGAAGAGAAAAAATGAGTGAGAGAGAAGCCTTTGATAATTAGACATATGTCATGTGATGACATTGCATGCTGTAGGGAGAAACCCTAGAAACAATAAGTGCGAAACACGATCTCTTCCGGTATTCTGAATGGATTGATCTGAGTTAGACTCACGAGCACCTAATTACGGGATCCTAGCAGTAGAAGCCTGAGTAGTTACCGAGGTGACTAGTTGAAGAGATGATGTATTAGTGAATGACCGTTTGCCTAGGTGTCCACACTTGTTTACCGATGCTATGATATATGATATGGTTGGAAATAAAGAAGAAAAAAAAATGTGTGTCTCTAAAAAAAAATAATAGACAGCCTATAACCGATAAGCGTGAAGCTACCCATGGGCGAGTATTAGGACCACCATGAGGAGAAATGCTACCTTAAAGGGTAGGTATGTCAGAGAAAAGAAGAGAAAAAGAAAAAAGAGAAGAAAAAGAAAAGAAAAGAAAAAAAAGAAAAGAAAAGAAAAGAAAAAAAAAAAGAAAAGAGACAAAAGAAAAAAAGATGAAAACCATATCATGTTGAGTATGCTGAAGTAATCACAGAATGTGATTAAGACATCCAGGTTGGTTAGACCCACTGGTTCGAATCTCTGAGACGAAATCATCAAGTTGGCTTACTTAAGGAATAAGCTGCGAAAGATCTCTGGCACACACACACATGGGGTCTAGCTCAGATCACCCGTTCAGATGATTGGGTTTGAGTATGTCGAGTACTTTGAAGGTTCTTCGGTTTCGACGCGAAAGCATTCGTTGAGGATAAGATATGTCTATCTATCAAAGATTATCTCGTGAGAAGTGATGTAATGTGTGAAATAGAATATCATGTCAGCTTAGGGGCGAGGCCTCATATCAGCTTGGGGGCGAAGCCCCACATCAGTATCAGTTTAAAGGCGAGGCCTATCTCAACCTGGGGGCGATGCCCATATCAGTCAGTTTCAGTTTCAGCCGGGAATGGCATTCTCAGGGCAGGGCCCACATCAATTTCATTTTCAGCCGGATATGGCGTTCAGAAGGCAGGGCCATCATCAGTCATATCAGTTTCTGCCGGGAATGGCATTCAGGGGGCGAGGCCCATATACATCAGTTTCAGTTTCTGCCGGGAATGGCATTCTGAGGGCGAGGCCCACATTATTTCAGCATCAGTTTTTGCCAGTTATGGCACTCCGAGAATGGAGCACAGGTTCAGAACGAACCATCACACCCACATCAGTTTCAGTTTAAAGGCGAGGCCTATCTCAACCTGGGGGCGATGCCCATATCGGTTCAGATCAGTTTCCGCCGGGTATGGCGTTCAGAGGGCGAGGCCCACATCAGTTCAGATCAGTATTTGCCGGGTATGGCACTCTGCGGGTTGAGGCCCACATCTCTATCAGTCTTTACCGGGTATGGCATTCTAGGGGCGGAGCCCACATCGGTTCAGTTTCAGTATTTGCCGGGTATGACACTCTGGGGGCGAGGCCCACATCATTATTAGTCTTTGCCGGGTATGGCACTCTGGGGGCGAGGCCCACATCATTATCAGTCTTTGCCGGGTACGACACTCCGGGTATGGAGACATCAATATCAGCAGGGGGCGAAGCCGCATATCAGTATCAGTTTGGGATGAGGTCCATATCAGCATCAGTTTGGGGATGAGTCATAGGGTCGAGGCCCACATCAGTATCTGCTTGGGGGCGAGGCCCATGTCAATTTCAGCATCAGTTTGGGGATGAGTCCCAGGGCCGAGGCCCACATCAGTATCAGTTTGGGGCGATGCCCATCTATCTATATCAGTTTGGGGCGATGCCCATATCTATATCAGTTTGGGGCGAGGCCCACATCAGTTTCAGTCTTGGGGGCGAGGCCCACGTCAGAATCAGTTTTGGGGATGAGTCCTAGGGCGAAGCCCACATCAGTATCAGTTTGGGGGATGAGTCCGATGGTGAGGCCCACACATCATCAGAAAGCCGAGAATGGCAATCCAATAATGGAACATGGTCGAGAATGAACAATCCAAGAATGGAACACAGTTCGAGAATGAACAAGCCGAGAATGGCAATCCGATAATGGAGCACTGTTCGGGAATGAACAAGTTGGAAAACGGCAATCCGAGAATGGAACAAGGTTCGAGAATGAACAATCCGAGAATAGAGCAGAATCCGAGAATGGAGCAGAGTTCGAGAATGAACAAACCGATAATGGTAATCCAAGAATGGAACATGGTTCGAGAATGAACAATCCGAGAATGGAACACAGTCCGGGAATGGACAGCTCGAGAATGAGCACGCCGAGAAAGGCACGCCGGGAATGGCACTCCGAGAATGGAAATTTGATCCGGGAATGGACAGCTCGAGAATGAGCACGCCGAGAAAGGCACGCCGGGAATGGCACTCCGGGAATGGAGATCGATTCGAGAATGGACCATAACACGGTGACAGTTCGGGAATGGACTTCATCACATCACATCATATCATCGGTTCGGGAATGGACCACAACATGGTGACGGTTCGAGAATGGACTTCATCATACCACAACACAACAACAGCTCGGGAATAAAGCCCACATTCAGTACAGTTCAGGAATAAAGCCTGCATCCAGTTCAGTTCAGGAAGAAAGCCTGCATTCAGCTCAGTACGGGAATAAAGCCTGCATTCAGCTCAGTACGGGAATAAAGCCCACATTCAGTACAGCTCGGGAATAAAGCTCGGGGGAATAAAGCCCTATCAGTACACAGTCAGCAGTTCGGGAACAAAGCCCGGGGGAATAAAGCCCCATCTCAAAACAGTTCGGAAATAAAGCCTAGGGAAATAAAGCCCCATCTCAACACAGTTCGGGAAGAAAGCCCAGGGGAATAAAGCCCTATCTTGACACAATTCAGGGAACAAGACCCTCAGCTCAAAATGGGAACAAAGCCCAGGGGAATAAAGCCTTATCTTGACACAATTCAGGGAACAAGACCTTCACATCAGATTCGGGAACATGACCCATGAAGACGAAACCCACAATTCGGTATCAGATCAGTTCTGCCAGGTACGGCACGACCAACTCAATTCTCAATTATCAACAATATTTTGGGGATGCGTCCCCGGGCCGAGGCCCATTTTGTCAACGGTATTAGGATACGTCCCAGGGTCGAGGCCCCCGTTGTCGGTTGCAGTTATTGGGATGCGTCCCAGGGTCGTAGACCCACTGCATCATATATTCCATTTTGGGGATGCGTCCCCGGCTGAGGCCCCATTTTGTCAGCGGTATTGGGATGCGTCCCAAGGTCGAGGCCCCCGTTGTCGGTTGCAGTTATTGGGATGCGTCCCAGGGTCGTAGACCCACTGCATCATATATTCCATTTTGGGGATGCGTCCCCGGGCTGAGGCCCATTTTGTCAGCGGTATTGGGATGCGTCACAGGGTCGAGCCCCCGTTGTCGGTTGCAGTTATTGGGATGCGTCCCAGGGTCGTAGACCCACTGCATCATATTCCATTTTGGGATGCGTCCCGGGCTGAGGCCCAATTTGTCAGCGGTATTGGGATGCGTCCCCGGGTCGAGGCCCCCGTTGCCGGTTGCAGTTATTGGGATGCGTCCCAGGGTCGTAGACCCACTGCATCATATATTCTATTTTGGGGATGCGTCCCCGGGCTGAGGCCTAATTTGTCAGCGGTATTGGGATGCGTCCCAGGGTCGAGGCCCCCGTTGTCGGTTGCAGTTATTGGGATGCGTCCCAGGGTCGTAGACCCACTGCATCATATATTCTATTTTGGGGATGCGTCCCCGGGCCGAGGCCCTTTTGTCAGTTGTAGGTATTGGGATGCGCCAGGATCGAGGTCCACTGCTCGTCAACTAAGTTCGAACCAGGAGGTAAGCCAAGTGGCAGCTGGCGAGCCAGGTAAGTAAAAATGCATTGCACGAACTTTGATAGGATTGTCACTGGACACTGAACAAATCCCATCAAAGTGGGGGCGACTGTAGGCATTGCATTTTTGCATACCAGCCCAATGATGAGCCTTGTACGGAGGCAGTCTCTTTTATGTCGCGGGAGTCGCGGGAAGCGGTCGTCGGAAGGGCAAAGTCAAGAATTGACTTTTTGGTGGATTTTATTCGCTCGTTTTGTTTCGGGTTCGTTGTCGCCTTTTCCATTTCAAAATCATCATTCGCTCGGAACCTTTTCCTCGCTCTTTCTCACACATATTCTCTCTCTGAATTTTCCTTGCTTGTGACCCTTCAACTTCCATGCAAAATAAAAATCACCAACCATTAAATAAATTCAAAAAATTAAATTAAAACCATTAAATAAGATCAACCAATTAAATAAAACTGTAACAAAAAAAAATAATAATAAACAAATTAAATCACAAATCAAACACTAACACAAACTAATAAACAAATAAACTCACCCCCCACCTTTCCAGCACACTTCACACACTAATAACAAAACAACACATTTCAACAACCCCTATTTGCCACCTTCAGACACAATAATAATAAATTCAACAACAAAACAATTCCCCCACACCAATGTCTTCTTCCCCACGTGAATCACTTCACTTTCTTTCACAAACCCACACAACACCCATTTTCCATTAACAAATTCCCGGCCACCCCACACGTTTTCACAACACAACAAAGCCCTTTTGATTATTTTCAATCACCACCGAATTGTTTTTGGTTTTTTGCCTCCATCACTTCCCTTTGATCACGCCTCTCACTGCCGTTTTGGAAGACGACAACTTGGCCATTCACTTCATCACCTTCTGGGCCTTCATGATCTAGACATCATCACTCGTGATGAGGATGATTCATGATCGACATCTCATCATCTCTTGGCCGGGAAGACCCCTCACAGATCATCATAGATCTATCATCTTCACCACCTGGAGATCAAACACAGAGCCAATTAATGATGATCACTTAAACTGCAAGATGAGCTATTGACCTTGATCATTCTCGGCAAGGAGCCCACGCCACTTCATCACCACCATCATCAGCCCCTCAACGCATGAATCACCCTTCATCATGATCATCATCTCACCACTTCATCACCCCAGACGATCATCATCATCACCTTGACAGCCCACGTTACGCCCATTTCTTCTAGCACTGCCAACTCTCCATCATCTTCTCCCTCACGATCACAGCCCCTGGCCACTGCCCTCACTGCTCAAGCTTCATGACCGAATTCACAAAGCCAAGCCATCAGCCAACTCAAGAAAACCCCACATAGACCACCCCCAAGCTCTCGGCAAACACACCAACAGAGCACCAAACCTTCACGCCCAAGCCGACTGGACACAGCCCCTGGACCCTCATGATCATCTCTTGGATCACCAACTGAACTGAACTTCATGGCACCCTTCACTTTCTCTTCATCATGATCAACAGCCTAAGCCAAGCATCTCACGGCTCCATGTGAAAGAACACACAAACACGCCACTCCCCTGACATAGCCTCCTCACTGCCGCATAAAACCTTCCCTGCATAGCCTCCTCACTGCCGCATAATCCCCACAAAAACTGCGTGAATAACTCACTGCCACATAAACCCTAAACCAGCCACTATCCTTCATACTCTTGTCCCCACAAACAGCTAATCTCAAAGCCAAAACACTGCCACCTAGCCTCACAGCCACGTGAACCAAGCCTCCATGCACACGTGAAACAGCCTCCACAAACTGCCCACGTGACCAAAATTGACGTAAGGATAATTTAAGAGAGAGAATGAGAATTTGAATAAAAAAACAGAGAGAAAAACAGAAGAAAACAGCGAGTGAAAACCTCGAGTGAATCAGAGAAAATGACGAGCGGAAATAACGAGTGAAAACAGCGAACCCGGATAAAACAGTGAAAACGGCGAACTCGGACAAAACAGCGGAAGAAGCGCATCAGTGAGAACAGTGGAATGATAACCTCTTCCGGCACCGCAGAACGCACTCCCGGACAGCGACTAAAAGGTAAGACCTGAGGGCACCATTTGTTACTTTACTGTTACTGACGCGGCGTATTCGGTTGACGTCAGATACGTCTAATCGGGTATGCGAGGTCCTACATTAATAGTGGCCAAGTTACTGGCCCACATGTTTATTTTTGTATTTGTTATGTTATGAAAACTCATTTTCGAAGCATGTAAATTTAAATGTAAGATTTATTTTTATGAATGTGAATTAGGTTGAATTATCATTGTACATGTATGTTAAGTAGTTTTGATTAATATTGCACAAATCACAAACATTACAAGATGACATAAAGTAAGAGACCATTCCGAACCCAAAGGTTTGAGGTCTTCTCTTGCAAGGGGTGAGTGCGGCCTTAAATCTCATTTTCCGGCTCACACCGGGTGGCGACTCCATGTTATTTCGTACTTCTCAACCGGGCCGCGAGGCTAGAACAGCATCGTTAGTTTCTGTTGTCTACAACCGGTTTATAAGGGATTATTTTATAGTTTGGGTAATTTAAAGGTTTATTTATTAAGTCTTAAGCTTAATGCTTTTTGTTGTCTGATCACCAATAAAATTGATTAGGTAAATCTAAAATGAACTAGACATAGGGATTTTAGGTTTCAGTCTTAGACTTAATAGCCCACGATCTTCCTTGAGGATAGATAACCCTTTTAATAGATTTCCTTATAGGATAGGAATATACCTGTCGGGCGAGGGTAGCCATAATTGGAACTTAATCTTAATGAATCCAGATAATGTGGTTGACATAGGAATATGGTTCAATAGGGTTATACTGGGTATTTGTCTGACCATCGACAGATGCTTTCGCATAATTTCGTGTTCCAGGTTAATAAATCATTGTATTACCTAACTATAAAATAATCACTTCATCATTAAAATGATATTGGAATAAATCACAACCCTAGATCTTGTGTCTTTTGTTATTTTCCTTAGTATTTCTTTTGTCTTTTATTTATTTATTTATTTAGCAACGCCAAATTCAACCAATCAACAAACAATCTCTCTCTTTTCCATTTAATTAGATATTTGTAAATAAATAGATTCAACAATTAATAACAACAGTAGGAATTAAGTCCTCGTGGGATCGATATTTTTATACTACTTGAACGATACGTGCGCTTGCGTTATACGTGTGTGTTTACGCCGGTCATGTATCTTTTGTATATATTATTTATCTTTCATAATGGATGATTCCTTTGTTGAAAGAGAAATTGATTAGAATGTCTAGTCAATCTTATGTATCATAGAATGATGGCATAATGTATACTATATTATGTACGATTAAAGATATCAATTTAATCATAACTGTTATGATTTATTTTGATACGTTGTAGACCGTAAGATGTGTCTTGAAACAAGTTCTTTGTTATCTTTGAGATATTAAGAATGAGTTTCTTATTCATGGAGAATATAATCTGCAACCATTAGGTTCAAATTAGTTTTGAGTTTAATTATGACATTAGATGGTCTCTGTCATATAAACTCAGAAAAGATCAAGTGGGAGTGTCACAAATGATTCTACTATGTTAGTGGAATTAGTTGTAACTTATGAAGTATTGACTTATAATGTTACAAAGTGATCTTATAAATTTGAAGTTTTGATATTAGTGTTGTGTTTGCGGTTGTCTGCATTGTATTTTGATTTAATCCTCACATACAAGAAAACTCACAAGCTGTAGCACAATATTGATGTGTCGCATCTGAGTCATATTGATGTATAACTTCGGTTATACAATATATGAATGATGTTGGCTAAGGGAAATGATTGAGTTTGTGGACAAACTCAATATTTTATAGTGAACCTACGTGTTATTGCCTACCACTTGAGTGCTGGTGAACTCTTGAGGGCCCATGAGTAGTAATGCACATTGAGATGTGTATATAATAATGTGGATTGGCACTAGAGCAAGTGCGAGAAAATGTTATGGTTGGTGCTCGGAGTGCTAATCTGGATCGTATTTATTTCTGATTCATGAATATGGACAATTTTTTTCCATATATTATTATTTATGGCAGTACTTCTTGCTTTTATATACATATTCGATCTAATTACGATTAGATTGAAACTATATGATTTAGTGATATGTATATATTAGACAAAGACCCGATAATATATTATGTAGTGCGCAGTTACAAAGTAGTTTGTAATTGACATTGGGAAGTATCACTACTAGAAGTATATTATCAAATAAAGTTCCTGGTCAAGATTTACTGACACGGGTCAGTTAGTAAAATCCGCTGAGACCATTATATATCGTATATCGAGACTTGGTCCGATGGTTTATCCCAATGAATCACGAGTCTTGCGAGACTCGTATAGATATGTAGGTGTTTATTTGATAAACACTGAACGACTCACCAAAGATTTCTTAATAGATGGTACACCAACGTCAATAGGAATCTTCTTGAGTCGATTAGCATAGTGGTTCTTCGACTTGAGATACCACTGTAGCTATACGAGATATCCTCCACACTTTGATGGCAGTCACGTCACCGATCTATTTAGATTAGACCTCCGCCTGTTCATTGGGTGTGGACTGATGTGTTGGTTTCTATTAAGGTCCCAAGATCATAAACAAGCATGACATATATGCGAATTCTAATAGAAGAAGTTGCATAATACTCACATTGATCGGTTGAGCGACGCTAAGACGAACAAAAACTCAAAATCTGCTCACTGCAGCTCACGGTAGTGGACTGCTCCAAGATCACTTTTTTGGCGTCCATGGTGGTCCTTCGTCAAGCTCCAAGCTTCGTCGAATGGTTCCCGGCTCATGGTTGGACTTCCCTATCACATTCACATGTCTCTCGGAGTGGTAGCTCTCTTGATTTTTGCCACAAAAACCAAGCACTTTGCTTCCCTTTCTTCCTCCAAGTTCACGGAAAACCATAAGAAAAAAAACTGCCCACAATGGGCGTGAGAGAGAGGTGGAGAAGAGAGAATAAAGGAGTTGAAAAAGTGTATTATATAATTGATTTCTAAAATCAATTTAACATATACCAAACATATAATAATAATATATGTCACTCAAGTTTTTAAAAGCTTTTCAACCACTCCCATAAAGTCACATCTATCAATCAAGTTGTCAAGTCACATCACTCAAAGTGACAGTGATTTGACGCTTGATACGACTAATGAATTGACGCTTGATTTGACTTGCGTGCCGCACTCGAATTCGAAATGCGAATGCGCTCGCAAAAAATCTCGGGCTCGGGTTCGCTAATTCCAATAACGAATTTTCTGTTGCGACGTAATTAAATCTAATTTAATTAAATAATCATGCCTAGCATGATACTATTCACATCGCTAATCCAATTTAGCGATGTGAATTAAAATCTAATTTTAATTCCGCGTCAAAATCTAATTTCGTTTAATATATCGAATATATAATTCTTCGATTAATTCCAAATTAATCGTTATATCTCTTAAATGATATATTTCCCGATAAAATATCTCTGTAATTAATCCAAGATTAATTTTCTCTCTCTTCTAATTAATCCCAGATTAATTTAGAGTGCGAGTCATACGTCATCGGTGAATCTTCGGGAAGCGACCCATGAGATCCCCAGATATGTTGGCGGTAAATTCAGTCGTCGGACTATCCGAACACGTAAGTACCTAGTACTACTTTTTACCGATTTACAAGACAAGGTTGGCTTCTAGCAAAGCGCCATGCTACCCAATTCCCCGGAAATATCCTTATTGAATAAAGGATCTATATCAAGCGTAGTATACGTAGTATTGCGTATTTCTGTCCAGTATCGGATGATCACATGCTAGGCCTGAGGTTGGAATTGTGTCTGCCCCGTACGAAGCACAAGTCGGATGTCTGGTAACTAGTCTCTATAATCGGATAATCATGACCTAGTCATATTATCCCGATGACTGCAGTACTTAAGAGCACCAGTTCTGTATCCTACGTGATCATCATCTCCACTATCACTGAAGTGATACTTCCGTCTTGACATCACACCCAATACACTACGATTCTCAATATACCCAGAAGAGGCATACACAGAACCTGTTAAAGCCCTGGACGACCAAAACCAAAGTATATTGATTGTCGCAAGTATTAGCGGTGCAAGTCTTAAGTTAAGACCAAATACATCTACCCTGATTTCGGACTTCCATAGACATATAGTCATACTACTAATGGAATTTCGAGGGGGTCTTATCCAGAGCGAAGCTGTTTCCCATACCATCGGTAAAACACAACCTCCTATTACACTTGCAAGAGTATCTTATACCAAAATATATGAGAACTATGTCGTTGTGCCCTCACAACGCGCACAAGTGTAATACTAGTCTTTTACGCATTTATCGATGTCCAATCTCGATAATACTCTGACTAGGGATATTTAATGATTTATCCTACGTGGACTGATATGTCTCATATCATTCTCCGTCCAGGAACAAATCACAAGGACCTCTCATCATTTATACATCTAGGTGATCCAATCACAAATGATAAGAGAGCAATCTCCTTTGTCACATAGTTAATTTGTACAACAACACCATGATCTGTACAAATAGTGACGCTATGGGTCATAATTGTCCAACATGATGCTCATGATATTCTGTGAGTATCAAATAGAATCTGTGAGTCCTGTATACATGGCATAGGTATCATGTACATATTTGCGATATAGTAAATTCTTAGTTGTGGTATAATTCGGAAGTGAGTTCCGAGTGTTATTTAGAGATCGTAAATTTAAAAGTCGATTATATTATACCTTAGGGATTTGACGTTCTTATCTATATCCCCGATATAATATTGATAGCATGTGATGGAGGGATTATACGTATGCAATGACCTCGACTTGCATAGTTTAGCGAGATTATCCATGGTCGTCATAATTCATGCGTGGGTGAATTATGGACACGAAATTGGGTCCGTGACGGATAAATCTAAACTTAGAGAATCGCACATTATGAAGTGTACTCGTTGAGCACTTGGGCAATGCGTTATGAATAATACGGATTATTCATAATACTTCTTCGGATTAAATGAGTTAATTCGAATTGTTTAATCGGTTAAACGAAAATACATGCATTAGGGGATTTTGGTCAATTTATAATTAATATGTATTTGTATTTGATACAAAAATTGACTTGATACATATTAATTAATTGTCAAATGAGATTTTGACACATGTCATTAATATATGTATTTTGTTATTTGATGTAAATAAAAAAAATATATATAGTATATATATTAATTAATTATTTCGTTATTTAATTGTTAAATAATTAAATAATTAGAAATTAAATATCATATCCATAAGTCATAATTTGTATGATAAGTGGTGAGATATTATTGGTAACAAATGGCATGACTTTTGTAAGCTCGAAGTGTTCAATTGAACAAGTAACTTAAGGCTTATTACATAAAATTTGAAAAAGACCAAAATACCACTCCCCCCAATTTCGTCCCTAGCCATATATAAAGGGGAAATTATTTTCTCTTTCATTCTTTTTAGTCATGGCCAAGCCTCCACCATTTTAGAGAGCTTCTAAATTATTCTTGAGAGGAAACTTGAGATAAAGTGAACAAATAAAGAAGAAAACTTAAGGAAATTTGGAGATTTTAAGGTAATCTTTAATATTCTTAAGCTTAGAAAGTTTGTTTCTTGTTCTTAGCATCTATAATAGTTCTATGGTTTCTTTATTTCTTGGATTTTGGGTTTTTTTTTTTATTTGGAGGATGGATTTGGAGGCTAAATGCATGTGTGAAGTTAGATTGAATGATATTAGTGTAATATTAGTTCATTTTTGTCATTTGATGACTTGTTGCCATTCTAGAGTGTTATGACCACTCTTATAACTCCTAGAATTGTTCTTGAGTTCTTTATTTGTGGTGACTTTGGTTGGTGTTAGTATTAGTATGATTAATGTTTAGAAATTTGGATTTAAAGCATGAAAAATAATATTTTTCATTACCAAATTAGATCGGGAGTTTCTGTGATTTTGGCGATGAACATATATTGTATGAATGTATTGGATGTGTTTTGGGCTTTGGAACAATTTCCGGAAATTATTTCGGAGTTGAAATATGTGAAAACGGCGAAAAATGGCTTTAACGGGTGAGTTTCGGGCTTACCGGGTGTCCGCTATCCAAACATTGAATTTGTCACTATTTGGGCAGCCCATGAACTGTTGGACAATTATGACCCATAGCATCACTATTTGTACAGAACATGGTGTTGTTGTACAAATTAACAATGTGACAAATGAATTGCTCTTTTATCATTTGTAATTGGATTACTGAGATATATAAATGATAAAAGTCCATATAATTAGTTCCAGATTAATAAGATATGAGACAATATTAATCCACTAAGGTTTAATCAGTAAAATATCCCAAGTCGTAGTATTATCGAGATTGGACATCGCTAATGCGGAATAGACTAGTATTGCACTTGTGCGTGTTATGGGAACATAACGTCATAGTTCTCATATATTTGGGTATTGGATACTTATGCAAGTGTAATAGGAGATTGTCTTTACCGATGGTACGGAAACAGCTTCGCTCTGGATAGACCCCTCGGAATCCCATTGGTAGTATGACTATGTATCTATAGGAGTCCGAATCAGGGTAGGTGTATTTGGTCTTAACCTGAGACTTGCATCGCTAATACTTCCGACAATCAATATACTTTGGTTTTGGTCGTCCGGGACTTTAACAGGTTCTGTGTACGCCTCTTCTGGGTATATTGAGAATCGTAGTGCATTAAGTGTGATGTCAAGATGGAAGTATCACTCTAGTCATATGGAGATGATGATCACGCAGGATACAGAACTAGTACTCTTTAGTACTGCAGTCATCGGGATAATATGACTAGGTCATGATTATCCGATTATAGAGACTAGTTACCAGAGATCTGATATATGCTTCATACGGGGCAAACACAATTCCAACCCCAGGCCTTGCATGTGACATCCGATACTGGATCGTAATACGCAATACTACGAATACTACGCCTGATACATATTATATATTCCTTTAAGAATATTTCTGGAGAATTGGGTAGGCACGGTGCTTTGCTAGAAGCCAACCATGTCTCGTAAATCAGTAAAACTGTAGTACTAGGTACGTACGTATTCGGATAGTCCGACGACCGAATTTACTGCCAACATATTTAGGGATCTCATGGGTCGCTTCCCGAAGATTCACCGATGACGTATGACTCGAACATAGGATTAATTGGTAGAGAGAGAAAATTAATCTATGATTAATTACAGAGATATTTTATCTGGGATAAATACTATTTAAAGAAAGAGAGAGACGATTAATTTGGAATTAATCGATAAAATAATATATTCGATATATTAAACGAAATTAGATTTCGCGACGCGGAATTAAAATTGGATTTTAATTCGGGAGAACGAATTAATTTAGAATTAATTTGTTAGTGATGTGAATAGTAATTTTGCTAGGCATAATTATTTACATAAATTTGATTTAATTACGTCGCAACGAAAAAATCGTTAATTCAGAATTAACGAACCTGAGCCCAGAATGTGTTTGCGGGCCCACTCGGATTTTGAATTAAAGTGGGGCCCACAAGTCACATCGCAAGTCACCTTTTGTGATGGAAGTTGGAGGAGGAATTTTTGTTGTCTACACATCCACTTAGCCGATCAAAGTTAGTATTTCCGCCATCTTACTTTGTTGTATTCACATATTTCATTGCTTAATTTGATCTTGTTTTGACCTAGAAAACCCAACAATGGTATCAGATCGGTTATTGAGCATGAAATTGAATTTAGGGTTCTTGAACTTTAATTTGGGTATTTTTGATTTGAGCATGCTTTAGGCAAATTGTTTGTTTGAGCATGCTTATAATATGTTAACTTTGAGTTGTGCATGATCAATTTGAAGAAAAAATTAATTGGATTAATTTTCCCCAAATTTGAGGCTTGGCCGAATATATTGGAACCCTAGCTCTTGGTGATTTTTGAATTTTAGACAATTGGATATGTTTAAAATGCATGAGATATATTAGTTTGTGATTTAATTGGATTGAAATCAAAATTGATATAAAAATCACCATATTGCCGAGAGCTTAAGAGCATGTTGGGATTGATTTTGCTTCAATTTGTGTTGGACATAAGTTGGTTAATTAAAGCATGATTAATTGTGTAAATTGGTATTTTAGAAATGTTGATTTAATAATTAATTATGGCTAATACACTTTAATTGATTAAATTATGATATTTGGAATATTGGAATTTAATTAGTTGGGCTAAATTTGGAATTGGGCTAATAAAAATTATATTTGTGCTTAATGGGCTTGATTGGGCCAAGTTTGGTTTAGGTTAATTGGTTGGATCCAATTGGGCCTAAAACCATTTCCATAAAGTCCAAATATAATATAATGGGCCTTTAAAATTTTAATTGGGCCTAATTGGCATAAATTGATTTTTTGCAAAGGGTGATTCCTTATTGGGCTTTGGTTGCCAAAGCCCATGCCTTATAAATTAATTGAAAGCCCATTGGACTTTAATTAAATTGACATTGGATGTTAATTGAGCTTTGAGACCCGTTAAGATTAGATTTAGAATCTAAGTCGCAAAGGCTCATAAGTGTTATTATTTAATTTGGAATTAAATAAAGAATTAATATTGAATACGAATTAAATTGGATTTAATATTGTAGTTTAATATAATTCAAGAATTCGTACTTGAGTACTTATTCTTAAAACGAGATGGACTCACGCAATCAAATCGTTGTTTGAACATTGGATGCTCACTAATCAAAGATTAATTAATTGGATTAGATTGATTGATAACATGCTTTGTGTGAATACATGGATGTGATGTATGAATAATGTATATCGGATGGATATTAGATGGGTGAGGGCAATTTTGGAAATTGTTGTAATAAATTTAGAATTTATTAAATTGGACCTGCATGTCCAGCCTATTACCTCTTGACTCTTTGTATTTCTCTTCTTACCTATTCCCCTCAATGTAAATGAGGTTTCTTTAAAGTGTTATGTAATTGGGTAGAAGTATAATAGTGCTAGCGCGAGAGGAAATGGAGAGATTTATTCTAGGAACAAATTGTTTTAATATCCATCCGCATATCATTATTAATTTATTTACCGCGCCTTATTATGCTTTTATAATGCATGTTTAAGGGTGTATGATGAGAATAATTAATTGGTTGCCAATTACGCGAAAAACCCTCAATAAATATTAAGCGCTTTCCTTCCATTGAATGATTCATTCTCAAGATCCAAGATTGGAACTGGTTTTTTGGCCAAAGTCAAGACTTTTGTCCATCGCGGATGTGTTTGAATCATGAAGGCTTTGTTCCATATCGCATGTCTTGTCCAAGTTGTGATTTATTGGCCAAAGTCAAGATCACTTCTTGTCCATCGACATCGATTACGAAGCTTTCCAAGCTCAATGGGTCCCGTTTAACTGGAATCATTAAGCTTGTTGTGCCAAAGCCAAGGCTTAGTTGATTCAGAGGAAAAAGTTAGGGAATATATTGGATATATTGGCATATATTGGATATATGTTTCGGACTTGGATGTCCTACCTACTGGATCTAGGAATTGGATGAGATCCAATTGATCTTAGAGATCTACCTAGTTAAATATCATACAGCTTTTTGGCCAAAGTCAAGGTTGTGTGTTATTTAACGGGATCCTAGCCCACTAGGAAACTAGGTTTCCTGAGTACTCAACAGAGGGTTAGAGGCTCATTGAAAAATAGTGGGAGGCAAGTATTAAATATGCAATTTCGTTTAGATACTTGCCAATACGCGCTCATTTCATTTTTTCGTCATTATTTAAATATATTAGTTGGACTAATATTTAATTGTTGTTTTAAATTAAACAGTTGGACTATTCAAACTACTTCAATTTATAGTTGATTATATAATTGGATTATAGTAATCGATATAATTGAATTTAACCAATCAAATTAGTTGATTATATAGTTAGACTATAGTAATCATTATATTCAATAGTGTTCGAAATCGTTGATTAGATAGTTGGACTATTGGAATCAAGATAACTGAAAGATTACCGTTTAAAACATAATCCTGGGTGAAAATGTCTTTAAACGGCTCTAATTTTTAGATTGGGAATAATACCTCAGGAAAGTCCTGGGAACTGAAAAGTTATTCTACTTGATAGAACAACCTCTCGGGCCTACGCCCGGAGTTGAGCAAATAAGTGGAGCATGAGTTTTGGAAGACTCATGGTGATGGTAACTTTAGTGCTCAATCCGTTATGCTTACCGCAATGACTCTTTAATTCCGTCGTCAGAATTAAGGATTAGATCCTTATACCATGATGTTGAAATTAAAGATCTTCATAGATCTATTCTTAGATCTTAGAAGTACAAATTGCAAAAAGAAGCTCTTTCGCTCGCGTATGTCCGATGGTACATCTGTCGAGCACTAGGTGTCACAGATGATTGCTGATATCGATCAGCTAGGTTAGCTGAGCATTACCTACATGGCCGAGACTACAAAAGATTTGATCTTATAGTCTCTACCCGAAAGTTGGGGCAGGTTCATTTTTGAACCGAGAGTAAACTCTTGGAGATTTGATGGCTATGCTCTAGAAGGCAGAGCCAGAGCTTCTAAAAGGGGCAAATGCAAAATAATCACAGTCTTCTGTGAAGACAAAGGACATATCCCAAGATGTCTGCCTAAACTGTGGCAAACGGGGTCACTGGATGTGTGACTGCCGTATTGACTTGGCAGACATGAAGGAAGTGAAGGCGGGGCAATGCTCCGACTTCAAATATGTTTGTCATAAACATGTTCGCTACTAGTTTCAAAATTGGATTTTTGATACTAAGTGTTGTACATAAATATGTACTGATGTGCAGAATCTGCTGATTAGCAGGAGACTAACTTCAATTGAGATCGACCTACGAGTCGAAAATGGGACGAAAGTCGCTGTTTCAACAGTAGAAACCTTCTTTAAAAAAAACCGTAGAAACCTAATTTTAGGAAATACCTTTCGGGTATGTACTTAAATTAGGAAACTGTTATAATGTACCTAGTTTGATTAGAAAACATTATCTCTATATCTTAGTTTAACCCGTTGCGGGTATACCTTTATATTCTAGAACACTAAGTGTTTTATTTTATAAAGATGATATTGAGATAAGCACATTAGATGTGAATAACGGTATTTATATTTTGAATATAAATGAATCTTAAACGTATTACATGACAAACAAATAGCTCAAACTGATTTAATCAGTTGAGACTTATTTATGGCATTGTTGTCTAGGACACATTAACAAGACTCGTATATCCATACTTTCGAAGAGTGGGTACTAGGACAGATTTGATTCTAATCAAATGAAGTCTACGAATCTAGTTTATTAGGCAAAGTGCCTAAAACACCTTTTACTTGGTAAAAGTACAAGTGCCACCGATCTGTTAGCCCTCGTTCATAGTGACGTAAGTGGGCCCATATCTAGCTAGGCTACATGTGGATATGAACAATTCATAACCTTTACGGATGTGGCATCGCGTTATGGTTATGTGTTTCTTGTGAAACATAAATCGGAAACTTTTGATAAATTCAAAGAGTTTCGACACGAAGTAAAAACAGACGGCAAGAGTATTAAAACATCACGATTGTACCGTGATGAAAATACTTAAGCAATAAGTTTCTCAATTACTTGAAAGAGTATAGTATTCTTTCAATAAGGACTCTTCACGGAACACCTCAATTTGATGGTGTGTCCGAATAGAGAAATCAAACTTTGTTGGACATAGTAAGGTTAATTATGAGTCACTCTGAGCTACCATTTTCCTTCTAAGGATACGTATTAAACAGTGCAATACTTATTTTGAATAAGGTTCCATAAAAATCTATTGGACAGATTTCATACTTCTGGCATACTTGGATCATGTAACAAGGCGTATCCTTTCTGGATGAAAGCCAGTGCGGATATCGGACTCATACTTCTGGCATACTTGGATCATGTTTGCATTTTCTAAGCCCATCAAGGTTTTCATACAAGTTGGCCCATTATCATTTCGAAGCATTCAATCACATCATTGCGAGGTGCAAACTTGTCCCAGTTGCAAAAGGCCCAATAAGTTTACACTTTTGTTATAAGGTGGCTAAACAACTTCAAATGATAGGGGGGCCAAACACAAAGTGGCCCATCATCATTTTGAAAACTTTTGGCTCAATCGACATAAGGCATAAACTCGTCCCAGTTTAAATGGCCTAACAAGTTCATATCTCATGACAAAAGGTCAAATGGATCCAAATGATGATGGTCTCAAACACAAGCATAAAGGGGTGGCTTCTATAGGTCATACAACTATGGTTCATATGCGGGGTTTTTAGGAGTATAGATAAAGGCTCCCACCGGTGAAGGGTTGCCCACAACTAGGTCTCCCCACTCAAGGGTTCGAGCGACCAAGTGAGCGCACCTTTTTTATATCCTAAGGTACGTGCCAACGAGTGATGATACCATATAACGATCCGCCGCTTCGAGCAAAAATGACTTCACGATACATGATGCCATCAAGGTAAGAAATGGTATGCAAAATATATGAGACAAGGTTAACTAAAGAAAAAATCACAAACATTACAAGACATTATTTATGGGCCGATTCTCTATCCCCAGTGGAGTCGCCAGACTGTAGGCATGATACAGAGGTGTGCGACGCTGTCCGGGCTCGGGCCCGATCGGGAGTACAGAGTAGCCCGCAGGGGACTTAACTGGAGAATAAATGGAGTTGCCACCCTGTGTGAACTGAGAAATGATTTAAGGCCGCACTCACCCCTCGTAAGGGAAGACCTCAAACTGTTGGGTTCGGAATGGTCCCTTACTTATGCCAATTGTAATGAAAGGATTTATACAATAGTATAACCAAGTCTTATGAAACACATGCAAGATAATTTAATCAACATCCAAGTTTGCACACCCATAAAATAAAAACGAGCACATAATTCCATAAACATATCAAATAAAGAAATTTGAAAATATAAATAAAAAATAACAGTAAAAAACGTCAATAATAAAGTGAGATGATTAAGTATGTAATGCAAAAGAAATGACCAAAGAAGCAAACATGCATGAGATATGAGGAAAAAAAGTCGATTCACTGCATGCACGTTCATGTAGCGTTCAGAAACGAGTTCGAACAGTAAATAAAATGCATGTAGTCGAGTAGTGTTCGGAAACGCGTTCGAACGGTAAACAGAATACATATGTTCATATAGTGTTCGGAAACATGTTCGAACGAAAATAAGGCAGAATGCATGCGTTCGTGTAGCGTTTAAGAACGCGTTTAAATGAGATTACCAAAGTGGTAGCTAAAATGACATAAACGCGTGCGTGAGTATTTTTTAAGTGGTACGTGGAGTTGTATCCCAAGTATAGACCGCACTACCGTCCATTCAGATTCGGCTACGGAATTTATGTCTGGGTTTCCATCCAATATACCGCGAGAGGCAACACTCAAGCATTAACACAGCATGAATGCGAAGTGAAAAATGAAAAATAACAACCAAAAAGGCGAATAGCAAAATCAATAAAAGAAGGGCGCGGCAAACTATTGTAATGGTAGCCTTTAGGCATTTCCCTCGAATAGAGGACCTTTAATCCAACAAGATTAACCCATGCGCATGAGATAACAATACATGGATAAATAAAACAATAACACGTAAAAAAGTAAATAATGTAATAATAAAAGAGATGCGACCAAGGCCAACATCTATATAGGACCTCGTATACACGATTGAACGTATTTCGCATTCAACCAAGTGTACTTTGTCCGGCGCGGCAAAACATCGTGGTAAATGTAGCCTTTAGGCACTTCCCTCGAATAGATGACCTTTATCCCACATGATTAGCCCATGCGCACTAGATAACAATGCATTGATAAACAAAGCAATAACATGCAAAAAAAGTAAATAACGGAATAATAAAAAGGCGCGGGAAAACATCGTGGTAAAGGTAGCCTTTAGGAATTTCCCTTGAATAGAGGACCTTTAACCCACATTATTAGCCCATGCGCAATAGGCAACAATACATGAATAAACAAAGCAATAATACGCAAAAAGTAAATAACGAAATAATAAAAGAGATACGTGTTGGTTTTATTCTAGGTCCCAAGATCATCAAACAAGCATGAATATTAGTGTGAATACATCAAAGGATGTAGCGGAATACTCACATCGATCGGTTGAGACGATTTGATGAAGAACAAAACGATTTTGCTCCTCCAAAGTGGCACTCACTGCATGCAGTCCACTGTCCACGTTTTGCAGTTTTGCTTCATGAATTTGAGCTCCGAATCTCCGTCGAACGATTCCCGCTCGTGGGTAAGTTTCCCTATCACCTTCGCAAGTCTTTCAGAGTGCTAGCTCTACTTGATTTTGCCACAAAATCAAGGCACATTGCTTCCCTTTGCTCGACAATTTGGTAAAAACCAGTGAGCAATTTAGCCCTCCATGGGCGTGAGATGTGAGAGAGAAACAAATGGAGGAGAGAAAAGTGTGTATTAGGTTATTAGAAAGTGTAAAGCATTTACCTTATATATTTTCCAAAATATAATAAAGGTAATTACATTTTATTTGGCTTTCCAAAAGTCAAATACAAAACTTTCCAACCACTAACACTATTCCAACAACTCACATCACTCAAAGTGTCAAGTTGTCTTTCAATCAATCAATCACATCAATCAATCACATCACTCAAAGTGACGTTTGATTTGACATTTGATGTGGTGAATGATTTGACGCTTGATGTGACTTGCGTTGCCGCACTCGAATTCGAAATACTATTGCGCTGGCAATCACTCTCGGGCTCAGGTTCGCTAATTCCTAATTAGCGAATTTTCCGTTGCGTCGTAATTAAATGATTACGCCTAGCGAATCCACTATTCACGTCGCTAACGAATTAATTCTAAATTAATTTGTTCGCCCGAATTAAAATCTAATTTCAATTCTGCTTCGAAATCCAATTTCGTTTAATATATCGAATATATTAACTTTACCGATTAATTCCAAATTAATCGTTTTCTCTCTTTAGACGATATTTTATCCTACATAAAATATCTCCGTAATTAATCCCATATTAATTTTCTCTCTCATCAAATTAATCCCAGATTAATAATGTGCGAGTCATACGTCATCGGTGAATCTTTGGGAAGCGACCCATGAGATCCCCGGATATGTTGGCAGTAAATCGGGTCGTCGGACTATCCGAACATGTAAGTACCTCGTACCACGTTTACACCGATTCACAAGACAAGGTTGGCCTCTAGCAAAGCGCCATGCCTACCCAATTCTCCGGAAATATTCTTACAGGAATATATAGATCTGTATCAGGCGTAGTATACAGTGTATTGCGTATTTCGATCCAGTATCGGACTGTCACGTGCTAGGCCTGGGGCTGGAGTTGTGTCTGCCCCGTACGAAACACTTGTCGGATATCTGGTAACTAGTCTCTATAATCGAATATATATGACCTAGTCATAATATCCCGATGGCCGCGCAGCACTTAAGAGCACTAATACCGTATCCTACGTGACATCATCTACACTATGACTGGAGTGATACTTCCGTCTTGACATCACACCCAATACTCTACGATTCTCAATATAAACACAGTATTGGCGTACAGAGGACCTGTTACACCCCTGGACGACCTCAACTAAAGTATATTGATTGTCGTAAGCATTAGCGGTGCAAGTCTTAGGTTAAGACCAAATACACCTACCCTGATGTCGGACTCCCATAGACACATAGTCATACTACCAATGGGATTCCGAGGGGGTCTATCCAGAGCGAAGCTGTTTCCCGTACCATCGGTGAAACACAACCTCCTTTTACACTTGTATGAGTATCCAATACCCAAATATATGAGAACTATGTCGTTGTGCCCACACAACGCGCACAAGTGTAATACTAGTCTTTCATGTATTTATCGATGTCCAATCTCGATAATACTCTGACAAGGGATATTTAATGATTTATCCTACGTGGACTGATACTGTCTCATATCATTCTCTGTCCAGGAACAAATCATAGGGACCTCTCATCATTTATACATCTAAGGTGATCTAATCACAAATGATAAGAGCGCAATCTCCTTGTCACATAGTTAATTTGTACAACAACACCATGATCTGTACAAATAGTGACGCTATGGGTCATATTATCCAACAATCTCCCACTTGGCCTATAGCCAGTCACTCGAGTGTCTAATACCCGAACTATGTACGGTTGGCTCAAACTGCTGAGAAAAGCTTTCGTCAGCGGATTTGCATGATTATCGTCTGATGTAATTTATTCGATCATCACATTGCTACGATGTATGATCCGAACGAATCAGATGAGTATCGAAGCATATATCTGGATCGTTGATGAGACCATTAATTCTTTAGCCTGTGCTGAGGCCTAGCTCAGCCGCTAACAGAACTATATCTAATCTAATTAGATTTATTATCGACCCTAATGGCTTCTATTGCTGCTTCAGCTACATCAATAATCCGCATTTGTTGTTTATTCGGTAACAGTATCTTGCTTGGAAGATTTCCAGCTCACCGTTCCGTTATTCAAACTTTATAGTACCGTTGTATTTATCAGTTTGGAAACTTGTAGCAGTGATCCCAGTCACTTCAAGTTCTCCATCTCCACAGATTAAGACAGCATCTTTAGTTCTCTAAGATACTAACGGATGTTCTTAACTTCAATCATGTGACTATCACTCGGATTGGCCTGTTTGTGAATCCATATGCTCAAAGCATATGAGACACCAGGTCACGTACATTTTTTCAATGTACAATTTCTCAGAGAGTGTTAACAACTTTAAATCTATCCCAATAGATCATTATTCCTAGAATAAATGTTGTTTTATCCCAAGAATTCTACAGAGATTTTCTCGAAAGCCAAGCTTTCGCCGATTGTTTTATGGGAATATCATTATTTTATAGGACAGCCACTGTCAGTGTGCTCCCACTAACCTCCTTATATACACAAGAATCATTTTCATTTTTGAATTAAATCATAAACCATTATGATTACATCAAAACGATAATTCCAAGAACCTAATGCTTGCTTTAATCCAAACATGGATTGAATAACCCGCAAAACTTGTTTGCTGGTTTTAGTACGACAAAATCGTCAGGATGTTGTAAACATCCTCCAAAAGGTTTCCTTTTCAGGAAAGCGATTTTGATCTTTAACTGACACATTTCATAAATGTACAGTTTCAGCAAGCATTATCCAAATGGATTTACCATGGCAACAGGTAAAAGGTTGAACCGTAGTCAACACAATGTTGATAACGATACCTTTCCGCTACAAGCCTAGCTTTATAAGTTGGTATGTTGCCATAAAAGGGAGTCGATACCTTGTATCACTTCCTCAAACATAGTCGGTTGGTATACCTCAGCAAGATTGACATCTTTATGAGGTGAGATCAGAAACCCATACCCCATGTTGTTTTCTGATTCTCTCCGATCTAAGCGGTTCTTGTGTATTTGAAGATTAATGGTATAGTTTCATCCTTGATGAACTATATATGTTCCATTACGGACTTCGTGCCTTGAACAGTATTACTCTGATTTTCATCGAGTTTTACTGTCCTCCCACTTACCACTGCATATCGGTATTCCTCTTAGGAAAACCGCATGGCGAGCAACAATCACATTGTTCTCTTGTGAGATATATAAGTACTATACTTATAGTTTCCCCTAGGCTAACCTATAATTGGCACTTATCCAATTTGGGTTCTAGTTTGGTATCATCCAAACGTATGCCTTGCATTCCCAAATCTTCAGGATTGTGAAACCCGGTTTCTTTCCAGTTCATATCTTATATGAAATCTGTCAAACAGATTTTTATGGAACCTTTTCTAAATAAGTTTTGCACTGTTAATGCATATCCGTTGAAGGAAATGGTAGCTCAGAGCAACTCATGATCAACCTTATTATATCCAACAAAATTCGGTTTCTCCGTACGGGCACACCGTCAAACTGACGTGTCCTAGGAGGAGTCCTCATTTCAAAGAATACTATACTCTTTCAAGTATAAGTTAAACTTATTGCTTAAGTGTTTTCCATTACGGTCTTACCGTGACGGTTTAATACTTTAGCCGATCTGTTTGTCTATTCCGTGTCGAAACTCTAAAAGTTCATGATTTGTGTTCTTCAAAAGAAACACATAACCATAACGTGATGCCACATCCGTTAAGGTCACGAAATATCCATATCCACATCTAGCCTAGCTAGACATGGGCCCACTTACATCACTATGAATAGGGTTAACAGATCGGTGGCACTTTCACTATTACCGAGTAAATAGTGTTTTAGGTACTTTACCTAATAAACTAGATTCGTAGACTTTATTTGATTAGTCAAATCAGTCCTAGTACCCACTCTTCAAAAGTGTGGATATACGAGTCTTGTTTAATTGTGTCCCAGACAACAATGCCACAAACAAGTTTATTCTGATCAAATCAGTATGAGCTATTAGTTTGTCATATCATATGTTCAAGATTTTATTTATATTCAAAATATAAATATTGTTATTCACATCTAATGTGTACATCTCAATATCATCTTTATATAATGAAACACTTTAGTGTTCTAGAATATAAAGGTTTATCCGCAACGGATTAAACACTGATATAGAGATAATGTTTCTAGTCAAACTAGTTACA
This sequence comes from Zanthoxylum bungeanum, assembly GCA_019454045.1. Lineage (NCBI taxonomy): Eukaryota > Viridiplantae > Streptophyta > Magnoliopsida > Sapindales > Rutaceae > Zanthoxylum > Zanthoxylum bungeanum. Next base: position 29,833 of record SKCR01042732.1, read on the forward strand.
TTATAACAGTTTCCTAATATAGGTACACACCCGAAGGGTAGTTCCTAAACTTAGGTATCTACGGTTGAAACAGAGACTTTCGTCCCGTTTTCGATTCGCAGATTTATCTCAGCTTGAAGTCAGTATCCTGCTCACAGCAGATTCTGAACATCAATACATATATTTTATGTACCACACTAAGTATTTTAAAATCCAATTTTAATACTAGTAATGGACATAAATTTGACAAATTTATTTAAAGTCAGAGCCTTGCCCTTTCTTTAATTCCTTCGTGTCTGCCATATCCAAACGGCAGTCACTTTGGGATATGTCATTTATCTTCCCAGAAGATCATAATGATTTTGCCTTTACCCTTTTCAATATTTCAGAAGCCTTTGGCCAAGCCTTGGGTTTCTAAAACATTGAAGTAAAGTATGCCTTGCGCTACTTATATAATTGCAAAGTTTAACTTTATCTCCTTGAGATTAGTCATTAATTCTCCAAGAATTATTAATTGCAATTTTAATACTTCTTAAATCTAAACATAGATTTATGATAAGTATATCGGATTAAGCACTTTAAGTCATCATCACATAAATCTTCCAAAGATTATGCTCTACTATTTGCTTAATTCTGGGCTTAGGCATAATAGGTTATTTTATCATATAAAGTAACTTATTATTTATTTCCAGGACCATCCTGAAATTTAATTCCCAATTTGAAAATTAAACCATTTAAATATTTAAATGTCCTATCTTTCATATTATTTTGATTTTAATAGTCCAACTATTTAATCAATTATTTGAGGTACTATTTATTATAATGACTACAATAATCCAATTATTTAATCAACTATAATATTAATTCAATTATATTGATTACTATAATCCAATTATAAAATCAACTATTTTATTGAATTTGTTTGAATATAGTCCAACTATATTAATTAAAACAACATTAAATATTAGTCCAACTAATACTTTTAATTATTTGACGAATGATATTTGTTTGAGCGCGTATGGCGAGTAATTGAACGAATATTGCAAATTCAATTCTTGCCTCCCACTATTTTTCGGCGAGCCTCTAACCCTCTGTCGAGTACTCGGGAAACCGTGTTTCCTAGTGGGCTAGGTACCCGTTAAATATCACACAATCTTGAATTTGGCCAACAAATTGTATGATAATTAACTAGGTAGATCTCTAAGATCAATTGGATCCAATCCAATTCCTAGATCCAGTAGGTGGATTTCCAAATCCTAAACATATATCTTATATATGCCAATACGTCCAATGTATTACCTAACCTTTTCCTCTAAACCATTAAGCATTGGCTTTGGCACAACAAACTTAATGATTCTAGTCAAGCGCGACCCATTGACCATGGAAAGCTTCGTAATCAATGTCGTTGGACAAGAAGTGGTCTTGACTTTGGCCAACAAACCACAACTTGGACAAGACACTGACATGTAATCAATCAATCTAATCAAATTAATTAATCTGATAATTAGTGATCATCCAATGTTCAAACAACGATTTGATTTTGTGCGAGTCAAACTCGTTTTTGCGAATAAATACTCAAAGTACGATTCTCGAATTAAATTAAACTACAACATTAAATCCAATTTAATATGTATTTAATACTAACTCACTATTTAATTCCAAATTAAATATTACACTTTATTAATAAACCTTTTACGACTTAAATTCCAAATTTAATCGCAACGGGTCTCAAAACCCGATTAACGTCCAACTTCAATTTAATTCAAGTCCAATGGGCTTTTAATTGATTTCTTAAGGCGTGGACTTTTGGTCAACTCGGATCAAACCGAACACCAAAGTCCAATCCGGGAGTTACCCCATAAGCCCAAAAATCAATCTTGGCCCATTAGGCCCAATCATTTGGGCTTTATGGTAGCGGTTTTTGGCCCAATTGGATCCAATCCAATTTGCCTAAACCCAACTTTGTACAACAAAGCCCATTAAGCCCATTTACAACTTTAAAAGCCCAAATCCAATTTTAAGCCCAATTAATTAAATCATAAAGTCCAATTTCATAATCTAATTAATTCTAAAGTGTATAACATGATCAATTACCAAATTCAATATTTCCAAAACATTAATTAGTCCAATTAATCATGCTTTACTTCATCATCACATGTCCAACACATAAATGAAAAATCAAACCCATTTTACATGCTTCTAAGTCTCGGCCAAGGAAGGTAATTTTGTCCGATTCGAATTCAATCCAATTAATTCCACAATCGACATCGAATTAATTTCCCGAATGATTTCCAATACATCCAATTGTTAAAAAATCAAAATTACCAAGACATTAAAGGGCATATACCATTCGGCCAAGGTAAGTATTTGGGGATTTTTGTTCAATTCAAAATTCAATCCAATTAACTTCAAATTAACATCATCCTACATGATTCCAACTCATCCAATGAATCTAAATCAAAAAATTCCAAATTTCCAATATTCCTTAAAGAATTCGGCCAACATGAATATTTGGGGAAAAATTGATCCAATCATTATTTCATCAAATTGATCCAATCAATCTCTAATTAAACATGTTATAAGCATACTCAAACATTCAATTCATTCAAATCATGCTCAAAACAAGTTTACCCAAATTTTAACCCTAAAGGTTTCATGCTTGAACCTAGGCTCTTGATGTCATTGTTGGTTTTATTCTAGGTCCCAAGATCATCAAACAAGCATGAATATTAGTGTGAATACATCAAAGGAGGTAGCGGAATACTCACATCGATCGGTTGAGATGATTTGATGAAGAACAAAACGATTTGCTCCTCCAAAGTGGCGCTCACTGCATGCAGTCCACTGTCCACGTTTTGCAGTTTTGCTTCATGAATTTGAGCTCCGAATCTCCGTCGAACGATTCCCGGCTCGTGGGTAAGTTTCCATATCACCTTCGCAAGTCTATCGGAGTGCTAGCTCTACTTGATTTTACCACAAAATCAAGGCACATTGCTTCCCTTTGCTCGGCAATTTGGTAAAAACCAGTGAGCAATTTAGCCCTCCATGGGCGTGAGATGTGAGAGAGAAAAAAATGTATGAGAGAAAAGTGTGTATTAGGTTATTAGAAAGTGTAAAGCATTTACCTTATATATTTTCCAAAATATAATAAAGGTAATTACATTTTATTTGGCTTTCCAAAAGTCAAATACAAAACTTTCCAACCACTAACACTATTCCAACAACTCACATCACTCAAAGTGTCAAGTTGTCTTTCAATCAATCAATCACATCAATCAATCACATCACTCAAAGTGACGTTTGATTTGACATTTGATGTGGCGAATGATTTGACGCTTGATGTGACTTGCGTTACCGCACTCGAATTCGAAATACGATTGCGCTCGCAATCACTCTCGGGCTCGGGTTCGCTAATTTCTAATTAGCGAATTTTCCGTTGCGTCGTAATTAAATGATTACGCCTAGCGAATCCACTATTCACGTCGCTAACGAATTAATTCTAAATTAATTCGTTCACCCGAATTAAAATCTAATTTCAATTCCGCGTCGAAATCCAATTTCGTTTAATATATCGAATTTATTAACTTTACCGATTAATTCTAAATTAATCGTTTTCTCTCTTTAGACGATATTTTATCCTAGATAAAATATCTCCGTAATTAATCCCAGATTAATTTTCTCTCTCATCAAATTAATCCCAGATTAATAATGTGCGAGTCATACGTCATCGGTGAATCTTTGGGAAGCGACCCATGAGATCCCCGGATATGTTGGCAGTAAATCGGGTCGTCGGACTATCCGAACATGTAAGTACCTCGTACCACGTTTACACCGATTCACAAGACAAGGTTGGCCTCTAGCAAAGCGTCATGCCTACCCAATTCTCCGGAAATATTCTTACAAGAATATATAGATCTATATCAGGCGTAGTATACAGTGTATTGCGTATTTCGATCTAGTATCGGACTGTCACGTGCTAGGCCTGGGGCTGGAGTTGTGTCTGCCCCGTACGAAACACTTGTCGGATGTCTGGTAACTAGTCTCTATAATCGAATATATATGACCTAGTCATAATATCCCGATGGCCGCGCAGCACTTAAGAGCACAAATACCGTATCCTACGTGACATCATCTCCACTATGACTTGAGTGATACTCCCGTCTTGACATCACACCCAATACTCTACGATTCTCAATATACACAGTATCGGCGTACACAGGATCTGTTACACCCCTGGACGACCTCAACTAAAGTATATTGATTGTCGTAAGCATTGGCGGTGCAAGTCTCAGGTTAAGACCAAATACACCTACCCTGATGTCGGACTCCTATAGACACATAGTCATACTACCAATGGGATTCCGAGGGGGTCTATCCAGAGCGAAGCTGTTCCCGTACCATCGGTGAAACACAACCTCCTATTACACTTGCATGAGTATCCAATACCCAAATATATGAGAACTATGTTGTTGTGCCCACACAACACGCATAAGTGTAATACTAGTCTTTTACGTATTTATCGATGTCCAATCTCGATAATACTCTGACTAGGGATATTTAATGATTTATCCTACGTGGACTGATACTGTCTCATATCATTCTCCGTCCAGGAACAAATCATTGGGACCTCTCATCATTTATACATCTAAGGTGATCTAATCACAAATTATAAGAGCGCAATCTCCTTGTCACATAGTTAATTTGTACAACAACACCATGATATGTACAAATAGTGATGCTATGGGTCATATTATCCAACAATACGACCAAGGCCGACATCTATATGGGACTTCGTATGCCCGATTGAACGTATTTCATATTTAATCAAGCGTACTTCATCCGGCGTGGCAAAACATTGTGGTAAAGGTAGCCTTTAGGCATTTCCCTCTAATAGAGGACCTTTAGCCCACATGATTAGCCCATGCGCACCAGATTAACAATGCATGAATTAACAAAGCAATAATACACAAAAAGTATATAACGGAATAATAAAACACAAACAATGAATGAACACAAAATTAAATAACAAAATGAAACACGTGCTTAAAAGTTTCTCGAGCGGTATATAGAGTTGTATCCCCAAATACAGACCGCACTGCCGTCCATTCGGATTCGGCTACGGAATTTACGTCTGGGTTTCCATCTGATATACCGCAAGATATAGCCCGCAATTATTAACTCGCATGAATAATAAAAAATGTACGTAAAACATAATGATGCATGCAAATGATCAAAAATGGATAATTGAAAAGATAAATAGTAAAAGGGGGGCCCTCAGGTCTTACCTTTTAAGTTGCTCCTTAGAAGTGCGTTACCTCGTCACTAGAAGGGTCAATGCTCCATAACTTTTCAGGTTTTCTTACTCGGGTTCGTTGATGTTTTGCTCACTGTTTTCTTCGTCTTTTGTCGTTGTTTTGGGCCGTTTTCATTGTTGTTTTCTCCGTTGTTTTTGCTGCTGTTTGGTGGTTATTTTTTTGGGACTGGTTTTGGTGATTTTAGGACTATTTTTTTTGGTGTGCTTTCGGGACTGTTTTGGGAGCTTTTTTGGACTGGTTTTGGTCAGTTTCTTAGACTATTTGAAAGCCATTTGTTCTCGGCAGTGAGGGAATAGGATGAAGTCAGCTTGGGTTCTTAGTGTGTTCTTTTTGTGAAATGTGAGTGCCTGCAGTGTGAGTATGTTTTGGCAGTTTGTGGGCTGTGTGTGTTGTCAAGTTTAGAGAATAGTCGTGAGTCTCTAGGGTTGATTTCTTTGGTGAATGACATGAGTGTGTGTTAGGTGTGTGTGAGTGGCGTTGTTGATTTGGTCGGTGAGGGCATTTTGTAAGGCTATGTGTCGGCAAGGTGAATGGTTGTTGATTATGGTTTGTTTGTAGTGTTCGGCGTTTATGGCTGCTGTGTGCTGAGAGGCTGTTGTTTGTTCCTTTATAGGGTTTGGCTGAGAGGCGTGAGGTGGCTGTTTCTTGTTTGTTTGGTGCTAAGGGCTTTAATGATTTGTTGTTTATTGTGTGTCGATGGAGAGTTGCCCACTATTTGTGCATGTGAGTTGTTATCAATGAGAGAGAGAGCTGTGTCGGTTGGGTGCCATTTGAGGCTTGCGCATTGTGCGTGATGGGAGGATTTGCTACGGTGGAAGGGCTGGTTCAGAGGGGGGTGCCAAGTGCATGTGTTTATCAAGGGAGATAGAGGTTTTTTAGGTTATACGGACCGCCGAGAAGGATGTTTGAGAGAGGCAAGAGTTGATGAGTCTATTAGGGTTTTTTGGTCTCACGGTTTGAGAGAGATATGCCAAGGAAGACCTAGGGTTTGGTAAATGTCATCTTTTATAATGGTGCATGTTAGGGTTTCCTTGTTTGTGCATGGCTTAAAAAGGGAACAAATCAAGTAATTATGGGTGTATTCAATTAATTTATTTAAGGAAAGAAAATCATGTATTTTTTTGGTGGGGGATATCTTTAATTTGGAGGGTGATTTATTTAGATTTTGGCACGTGTTAAATGTATTTTAAGTATTTTGGATGGGATTTGGTGGGCCTTGGGCATATGGCTTGGTGTTATGGGCTTGGGCGTGTGGCTTGGTGTGGGTTGTGGGGATCTTAGGCCGAGGCTAACATTTAAAATGGAGATCCATCAAGCGAACCCAAGATCAGACAAACCAATTAAATCTGAGGATGTACTTATTTTTGAATTTTCCCTTCCGACGTCCATTTCCCGCAACTTCCGCAACTTATCGAGTAGTGCCTCCATATAAGGCTCATCATCGGGCTTTTATGCAAAAATACAGTGTCTACACCTACCCTGATTCAGATTCCCATAGACATATAGTCATACTACCAATGGAACTCTGAGGGGTCTATCCAGAGCGAAGCTGTTCCCGTACCATCGGTAAACAGAACCTCCTATCAAACTTGCATGAGTATTCAATACCAAAATATATGAGAACTATGTCGTTAAGCTTCCATAACGTGCACAAGTGTAATACTAGCCTATTCCGCATTATCGATGTCCAGTCTCGATAATACTACGACTATGGATATTTAATGATTAAACCTTCGTGGATTAATAATGTCTTATATCTTATTAATCCAGTACTAATCATATGGACTTTAATCATTTATACATCCAGGTAATCCAATTACAAATGATAAAAGAGCAATTTCCTTTGTCACATAGTTAATTTTGTACAAGAACACCATGTTCTCTACAAAATAGTGATGCTATGGGTCATAATTATCCAACAATCTCCCACTTGGCCTATAGCCAATCACTCAAGTGTCCATCACCTGAAATATGTACGGGTCACTCAAACTTCTTCTGAGAAATCACTTTCGTCAACGGATTTGCAAGGTTATCATATGATGCGATTTATTCGATCATCACATCGCCACGATGTATGATCTAACGAATCAGATGAAACATTTGAAGTACATACTTGGATCATTGATGAGACCGCGATTCATTAGCCTGTGTCGTAGCCCAACTCAGCTACTAATAGAACTACTCCTAATCCAATTAGGAATTTATAGATCCAAAATGTTTCTTTTGCTGCCTCAGCTGCAGTAATATTCCGCTTTTATTGTTTAATCGACAACTGTATCTTAATTGGAAGATTTCCAGCTCACTGTTCCGTTATTCAAACTAAATATGTACCCTTATTGTGACTTACAGTCATCTTTATCGGTTTGGAAACTTGCAGCGGTGAACCCAGTCACCTCAAGTTCTCCATTCCCCATATTCTCAGAAAGCATCCTTAGTTCATCCAAGATACTCAAGAATGTTCTTTACTCAATCCAGTGACCATCACCTGAATGGGCCTGATTGTGACTGTATATGCTCAAATCATATGAGACATCAGGTTGCGTACATATCAAAACGTACGAACTCTGGGAGAGTGTCAGCAACTTTCTAGATCTATCCCAGTAGATCTTTATTCCCAGAATAAAGCCTACTTCTCCCAGGTTTTTCATGGAGACTTTTATAAAAGCCAAGCTTTCACTGATTATACTATAGGAATGTTATTGCCGAGAAGCAATACATCATCAACATAAGCACAATGAATGTCAGTGCGCTCCCATTAATCCTCTTATATACACAAGAATCATCTTTGTTTCAAATTAAATCATATACCATTATGATTACATCAAAATGATGGTTCCAAGAATTCAATGTTTGCTTCAATCCATAAATGGATCGATTTAACTTGCAAGCCTTGTTTGTATGTTTTGGCACGATAAAATCGTCAGGATGTTGCATACAAACATCCTCCAAAAGGTTTCCTTAAGGAAAGCGGTTTTGGCATCTAACTGCCATATTTCATAAATGAAATATGCAGCAATAACAAGCATTATCCAAATGGATTTAATCATGGCAACAAGTGAAAAAGTTTCATCGTAATCGACACTATGTCGTTGATGATACCCTTTCTGTAGAAGCTTAGCTGCGTACATTTGTATGTTTCCATCCATGTCTGTCTTTCTTGAAGACCTATTTAGTACCAATAGGCACAATGCCTTCTGGTACATCAACCAGTATCCAAAAATGGTTCGTATATATGGAATCTATTTCGGACTTCATGATACTTTTCCATAAAATGAGTCGATACCTTGTATCATTTCCTCATACGTAGTCGGTCCATCTTCCTCAACAAGATTAATATCTACATGAGGTGAGATCAGAAACCCATACCTCCTAGGTTTTTTTCTGACTCTCTCCGACATACGCGGTTCTTGTGTATTCGAAGATTGTGGTACAGTTTCATCCCTGATGAACTGTTCATATTCCGTAAAGGAGTCGGTGCCAGGAACAATTACTCCAATTTTCATCGAGTTTTACTTTCTTCCCATTTACCACTGCATATAGGAATTCCTTTTCGAGGAAAACCGCATGGGGAGAACAACAAATACATTGTTCTCTTGTGAGTTGTATAAATACTATACTTTGGTTTCCCTAGGATAACCTACAAATAGGCACTTATCCAATTTGGGTTCTAGTTTGGTATTATCCAAATGTATGCCCAGCATTCCCAAATCTTTAGGAATGAGAAACCCGGTTTCTTTCCTGTTCATATCTAATATGAAGTTTGTCTATCAAATTTTTCATGGAACCTTATTCAAAATAAGTATTGCACTGTTTAATGTGTATCCTCATAAGAAAATTGGTAGCTCAGAGTGACTCATCATTAACCTTACCATGTCCAACTAAATTCGGTTTCTCCGTTCGGTCACACCGTCCAACTGAGGTGTTCCGGGAGGAGTCCACTGTGAAAGAATACCATACTCTTTCAAGTAATCTTGAAACTCATATGTTTAAGTATTATCCACCATGGTCCAACCATAATGTTTTAATACTTTTACCAGTTTTTTTTCTACTTCGTGTCAAAACTCTTTCAATTTCTCAAAAGTTTCCAACTTGTGTTTCATAAGATACACATAACCTTAACGCAATGCCACATCCGTAAAGGTTACGAAATATTCATATCCACCTCTAGCCTGGCTAGAGATGGGCCTACTTACGTCACTATAAATGAGGGCTAACAGATCGGTGGCCTGTACACTTTTACCATGTACAAGGTGTTTTAGGCACTTTTCCTAATCAACATGATTCGTAGACATCATTTGAATTAGGATCAAATCTGTCCTAGTATCCACTCTTCGAAAGTGTGGATATACGAGTCTTGTTAATGTGTCCCAGACAACAATGCCACAATAAGTCTCATTTGATTTACTCAATTTGAGCCTTTTTGTTTGTCATGTTATAAGTTTGAGATTAATTTATATTCAAAATATAAAGACGGTCATTCACATCTAATGTGTATATCTCAATATCATCTTTATAAACAAAACACTCAGTGTTCTGGAACATAAAGGTATACCTGCAACGGGTTGTATTAGATATAAAGATAATGTTTCTAGTCAAACTAGGTATATTATAACAGTCTTCTAATTTAAGTACATGCCCTAAGGGAAGTTCCAAAACTTAGGTTTCTACGGCCAAAACAGCGACTCTCGTCCCGTTTCTGACTTGTAGGTCGATCTCATCTGAAGCCAGTCTCCTGCTAATCAGCAGATTCTGCACATCAGTACATATATTTATGTACCGCATCCAGTATCTAAAATCCAATTTTAAAACCAGCAGTGGACATGTTTATAACAAACATACCTGAAGCCGGAGCTTTACCCCACCTTCACTTCCTTCATGTATGCCTTGTCCATACGGCAGTCACGCTTCCAGTGACCCTGTTTGCCACAGTTTAGACAGACATCTTGGGATATGTCATTTGTCTTCCTAGAAGACTGTGTCGATTTAGAATTCCCTATAGACACTTGCACTTTTGCATGAAAGCCCAATGATGAGCCTCGTATGGAGGCACTACCCGATAAGTTGCGGAAGTCACGGGAAATGGATGTCGGAAGGGGAAATTCAAAATAAGTAGGTCTTCAGATTAAATTCGCATGTTCACTGCATGTGCGTTCGTGCTGCGTTCGGAAGCACATTCGAACGGCGAACAGATTACGGGCGTTTGTGTAGCGTCTGGAAACGCGTTCGAACGACCATCGATATTTATGTTTCACTGTTAGCCTCAACCCAAAAATCACACAAGGCCCACCAAAGCCTAATCCAAATAATTAAAACATTTAAAACACATGTCACAAATTAAATCAAATCCAATTAAATTAAATCTAATCTAATTAAATCAAATCAAATCCAATTAAAATCAAAATAATAACATTCCAAATTAAATAAATCACATTCGAAACTAAATAAATCACATTCCAAATTAAAAATATTTTGAAATCAATCCCCACCAAAAATACAAAATTTATTTCCCTTTTTTAAATTAATTAAACACATCCCATATTTATATGATTTCCTTTCTTACCTAGAAACCCTAGTGCACCATTATAAAAGAAACCTACACCAACCCTAAAGAACCCTTCTCACTCCTCACATCTCACCATTATAAAAAGAGACATAAACCAACCCCACCCCCTTGGACTTTCTCACTCACGGTAACCTCACAACAAATAAACCCTAGCATTCACCCTAGGACAAATCACAAAAAACCCTAGCCTCACACTCCGAACACAATAACATGAACCACACTAGGACAAATCACAAAACCTCACGTCCCTTGACCATACACAGCATCAAACCTTTAAACAACACACGTCCAAGCCACTAAGAAACACTCACAGCTCACCTCTCTCTCTCCATCGCCCTCCAACCAGCCACTCGGCCGACAATTAACAAACACACGAACCTACAACCGACCCACCATCACGCCATTCAGAAGCCCACACAAAAAGAAACTCACGACCACTAGCAGCCCCCTAAAACACTTCAGGTTCAGCACCCCCTCACGCAGCAGACCACGTACCCCACACGCTCACTCTCACCTCACATTCTCGGCCACCACTCCTTCTCACAATAGACCCACGACGATAACCATGCAGCCTCCTAGCTCTACAACTCGGCAGCAACAATCTAAACAATAAAACCCTAGAAACCATCAGCGCGAACAAATCAAAATCCAAGCCAAACTGCCGACTAAACAATCCAAAATCAGTCCAAAATCCACCCAAAATCAGCCCCTGAATCAGCCAACAAACTGCACCAAACCAGTCCCATAAAATATCCCAAAACAGCCCTAAACCAGTCCCAAAAACAGCCCCCTGAACCACCGAGAATAACCCTTAAACAGAGACCAAAATAACAGCCTGATCATCGAGAAATATAGCAAAGAAAACAGCGGAAACGGCAGTCCAAAGCAAAAATGGAATTAACCCTTCCGGCGAAGTCCCAACGCACTTCCAAGAGGCGACTTAAAAGGTAAAACCTGAGGGCACCCTTTTATTTATTCTCGTTCATCTTTTTAATTATTAGTATTTCTTAGCATGCGTATTGTTGATTCATGTACGTTATTATTGTTGGATGAATGATTTTGTGCTATCTCTCGTGGTATATCGGATGGAAACCTAGACGTAAATTCCGTAGCCGAATCCGAATGAACGGTAGTGCGGTCTGAACTTGGGATACAATTCCACGTACTACTTGAGAAACGCACATATTTTGTTTTATCTAATCTTGTGTTTATCCATGATTCATTAGAAATAGCACGTTATTTCCATACATGATTTAGTTATTTCTTTCACATTAGGAGTTTAGTTATATCTCTTCAATGTTTATGTTTAGACAATTACTATTTATTTATGTTTCCCCATTTATCAATTTAATATGTTCATGAAATTGTGTGTTTACCGTTATGTCGATTTACTTTTATGCATGCAAACTTAGATACAGGTTATTCGTGCGTATGTATGTTGCGTAGACTCAGTTATATTATTGCATAAATCTGTTCATTACAAGTGGCATAAGTAAGGGACCATTCCGAACCCAATGATTTGAGGTCTTCCCTTGCGAGGGGTGAGTGCGGCCTTAAATCATTTCCCAGTTCACGCTGGGTGGCGACTCCATTTATTTCTCTGGTTTAGTCCCCCGCGGGCTACTCCGTACTCCCGACCGGGCCGCGAGCCTGGAACAGCGTCGCCGATTTCTGTCGTCTACAGTCTGGCGACTCTACTGGGGATAGAGAATTGGCCCCGAAATAATGTCTTGTAATGTTTTTAATTTATGCTTTAGTTAACCTTGTCTAGAGTCGATTTAACCTAAGGTAATATTGGAGTTGGATAATGATTTGGTGTCTTCCTTCACTCACTACCTTTTTATAGCCAAAAGGAAAAGTTGTGAAGACATCTAGATAATCATCTAAAGTGATGGACTAATTTATATGATCTGTTGTTTATTCCTGTCACCAAGGCGATAAGAGCCTAAGAGGCCAAGGTATTTAAGAGAGTTTGCTTCACCCTCCTTCTGGGGAATTTTCAATAGAGAAATCCATTTGATAGTTATTCATGTATGGTGAAGTCATTTTCGCTCGAAGCGGCGGATCATTATATGGTACCATCACTCGTTGGCACGTACCTTAGAGTATAAAAAAGGTGTGCTTACTTGGTCGCTCGAACCCTTGAGTGGGGAGACCTAGTTGTGGGCAATCCTTCACCGGCGGGAGCCTTTATCTATACTCCTATAAACTCGCATGTGAACCATAGTTGTATGACCTGTAGAAGCCACCTTTTTATGATTTTGTTTGGGACCATCATCATTTGGATTCAGTTGGACTTCTTGTCATGAGATGTGAACTTGTTGGGCCATTTAAACTGGGACGAGTTTGTGTCTTATGACAATTGGGCCGAAAGCGTCTAAAATACCGATGGGCCACTTTGTGTTTGGGCCCCTCATCATTTGAATTTGTTTAGCCACGTTATCGAAAAACTGTAAACCTGTTGGGCCTTTTTTCAACTGGGACAAGTTTACACCTCGCAATAATATGATTGAATGCTTTGAAATGATAATGGGCCAACTTGTATGAAACCTTGATGGATTTAGAAAGTCCAAACATGATCCAAATATGCTAGAAGCATGAGTTCGATATCTGCACTGGCTTTCATCCAGAAAGGATACGCCTTGTTACAGTATATTTGTATACTTTTGGACGCTTCTAAGTTCATCCCCATGACCACGATTGCCGAAAGCCCAATTCGTCATTTCTGGACAATGGCATGATCCCATACTCGGCTTAGTCCACGTTGTTAATGGGCGGTCTTTGTCTTTTACCAATGGAAAGGGACCAAGGTAGCCGAGGTTCACCCCGTAGCATATGAGAGAGCGATTTTGTAAGCCGTACTTAGAGTCAAAAATAGGCTTACCGCGAGTGTGGGAGAAATAAGGTCGGAATGATATATTCTGTTTGATAACCACATACATATTATATCTCAGACATCGCATGCATCTCATGCATACACGCATCATGTTAACCCATGTGTCTTAAAAGCCATCATAGATATCCGTTGGGTTAGAGAAAGAGAGATTTGTCAAGAAGAGTTTAGCAAACATGGATATCGGGGAAAATGAAACAGAGGAACAAAAAACTTTACGGCAAGGATAGAAAGACCATTGTGAAAAAAAAAAGGAAAAAAAATCTTTTTAGTCCTTAATAGTTAGGCATAAGTCTGATGATGAAATTGTTTTCTTTATGGTGAAACCTTAGAAACGATAAGTGCGAGAAGTACTCTCATCCGATATTTTGAGTAGTTGATCTTGACTAGACTCGCGAGCACTTAATTATAGGATCTTAGCAGTGAAAGCCTGAGTAGTCGGCAATGTGACTAATTTAAGAGAGTGCGGATCGATGAATGATCGTTCACTTAGATGTCCATCCTGACTTACTTGTGTTACGATATGTGGTATGGTTGGAAACAAAAGAAAAGTCTCTAAAGAAGAAAATATTAACCATCTATAACTGATAAGTGTGAAGCTACCCATGGGCGAGTATTAGGACTACCATGAGGAGAAATGTTACCTTAAAGGGTAGGTGTGTAAAAAAAAGGAAAAAGAAACACGAAAAAATAGACGAAAGAAAAGAAAAAGAAAATCATATCACATTGAGTACGGAGAAGTAATTGCAGAGCATGGTCAAGACATCTAGGTTGGTTTGACCCATTGATCCCATCCTTTGAAACAAAATCATCGAGTTGGCTTACCTGAGGATCAAGCTGTAAAAGAACCTTTGCACACACACATTTTGAGTCTGGTTCAGATCATTTATTCAAACAGTCGGATTTGAGTTACATCGAGTACTTTGAAGGTTCTCCGGTTTCGACGATGGGCATCCTTTGAGGACGATAATATGTATAACTATTGAGACTATTTCGTAAAAGGCAATATATTATGTTGATATGGAACGTCACATCACATGATCTACTTTGACCTAGTGCAAGTAGCAAATAGCAGAAAGCTAAACCAAGTCTGGGGGCGACCAGTCTACCACCTCGCAAATAAGGGACATAATAGGAATCTTGAGTCATGGGATCAAAGAAAACTGAGCAATCACCAGAAAAGAACTGGCAAACGGAAATTGTAAGCATGCCCAGGGGTCGACCAAAGACATTTGTAGGCGAAGGGCGCCAGAGAGCACAAGGAAGGCCTAACCCAGCGGAATAGGAAACACATCCATGCATACAGGCATACACGTCACATGCATGCAATTTTTGTCTTGTTTTTGTTTGCAGGTTTTGAAGAAAAGGAAAAATTGGCAAAGACAATTCAATTTGGGAACAAGACCCACAATTCAAATCGGGAACAAAACCCTCAGGTCAATCCGAGAATAAGACCTTCAGCTCAATTCGGGAACAAGACCCTCAACTCAAATCGGGAATAAAACCTACAATTCAGTTCGGGAACAAGACCCACAATTCATTTCGGGAACAAGACCCACAATTCAACTCGGGAACAAGACCCACAACTCAAATCGGGAACAAGACCCACAACTCAAATCGGGAACAAGACCCACAACTCAATTCGGGAACAAGCCCCATAATTTAGTTCGGGAACAAGACCCACAATTCAGTTTGGGAATAAGACCCATAACTCAAATAGGGAACAAGACCCTCATCTCAATTCGGGAACAAGACCCTCAATTTAATTCGGGAACAATACCCACAATTCAAATAGGGAACAAGACCCTCATCTCAATTCAGGAATAAAACCCTCATCTCAATTCGGGAAGCTTTTGTGTACCATCTGGAAACGCGTTCGAACGACCAACGCTATTTCACTGTTAGCCTCAACCCAAAATTCACACAAGGCCCACCAAAGCCCAATCCAAATAATTAAAACATTTAAAACACATGTCACAAATTAAATCAAATCCAATTAAATTAAATCAAATTTAATTAAATCAAATCAAATCCAATTAAAATCAAAATAATAACATTCCAATTAAATAAATCATATTCCAAATTAAATAAATCACATTCCAAATTAAAAATATTTTGAAATCAATCCCCACCAAAAATACAAAATTTATTTCACTTTTTAAATTAATTAAACATTTCTCATATTTGCATGATTTCCTTCCTTACCTAGAAACCCTAGTGCACCATTATAAAAGAAACCTAAACCAACCCTAAAGAACCCTTCTCACTCCTCACAGCTCACCATTATAAAAAGAGACATAAACCAACCCCACCCCCTTGGACTTTCTCATATTTGCATGATTTTGTGCTATCTCTCGTGGTATATCAGATGGAAACCCAGACGTAAATTCCGTAGCCGAATCCGAATGGACGGTAGTGCATCTGAACTTGGGATACAATTCCACGTACTACTTGAGAAACGCACATATTTCATTTTATCTAATCTTGTGTTTATCCATGATTCATTAGAAATAGCACGTTATTTACATGCATGATTTAGTTATTTATTTCGCATTATGAGCTTAATTATATCTCTTCAATGTTTATGTTTAGACAATTACTATTTATTTATGTTTCCGTATTTATCAATTTAATATGTTCATGAAATTGTGTGCTTACCGTTATGTCGATTTACTTTTATGCATGCAAACTTAGATACAGGTTATTCTTGCGTATGTATGTTGCGTAGACTCGGTTATATTATCGCATAAATCCGTTCATTACAAGTGGCATAAGTAAGGGACCATTCTTAACCCAACGGTTTGAGGTCTTCCTTTGTGAGGGGTGAGTGCGGCCTTAAATTATTTCCCAGTTCACGCTGGGTGGCGACTCCATTTATTTCTCTGATTTAGTCCCCCGCGGGCTACTTCGTACTCCCGACCGGGCCGCGAGCCTGGAACAGCGTCGCCGATTTCTGCCGTCTATATTGCCCTTTTTCATCACACCCGCATAAGCCTTCGGCCAAGCCTTGGCCTTCTGGAATGTAGAAGTAATATGCGCCTTGCACTTCTTGCCTTTTAGAAACTCTGGTTGTGCTTCCTTAAGCAAAGCCATTAACTCTCCAAGAGTTATCTATTGGTTCATCATGAACCCGCCCCAGCATTCGGGCAGAGACTGTAAGATCAAATCTATAGAAGTCTCGGCCTAATAGGTAATGCCCAGCTAACCAAGCTGTTTGATGTCAGTAATCATCTGCGACACCTAGTGCTCGACAGACGTACCCTCCGACATACGCGAGCGAAAGAGCTTCTTTTGTAATTCGTACTTCTAAGATCTAAGGTTAAATCTATGAAGATCCTTTAATTTCAACATTATGGTATAAGGATCGAATCCTTAGTTCTGACGATGAAATTAAAGAGTCATTACAGCAAGCATAACGGATTGAGCACTAAAGTTATCATCACGATGAGTCTTCCAAAGATCATGCTCTACTATTTGCTCAACTACGGGCTCAGGCCCGAGATATTTCTCTATCAAATAGAGTAACTTCTCATCTCACAAGACTATCCTGAGATTCTTTTCCCAATCTGGAAAATAAAAGTCGTTAAAGACATTTTCACCCAGGATTATGTCTTTTGACGCTAATCTTTCAGGTCTTCTTGATTGTTATAGTCCAACTATCCAATCAACGATTTTAGGTACAATATAATGTAATGATTACTATAGTCTAACTATATAATTAACTACAATTTGATTGGTTACTTTCAAATGTATTGATTACTATAGGCCAACTATATAACCAACTACAAATGAAGTAGTTTGAATATAATCCAACTGTTCAATTAAAACAACAATTGAATATTAGTCAACTAATATATTTATATTTTAATGATGAAAAATAAAATGAGCGCGTATTGGCAAGTATCTAAACGAAATTGCAAATTCAATACTTGTCTCTCACTATTTTTCGGCGAGCCTCTAACCCTCTGTGGAGTACTCGGGAAACCTAGTTTCCTAGTGGGCTATGATCACGTTAAATAACACACAACCTTGACTTTAGCCAACAAGCTGTATGAAACTTAACTAGGTAGATCTCTAAGATCAATTGGATCTCATCCAATTTCTAGATCCAGTAGGTGGACCTCCAAGTCCGAAACACATATCCAATATATGTAAATATATCCAATATATTTCCTAACATGTTTCCTCTGAATCAACTAAGCCTTGGCTTTGGCTCAATAAACTTAATGATTCCAGTTAAGCGTGACCCATTGACAGTGGGAAAGCTTCGTAATCGAAGTCGATGAACTAGAAGTGACCTTGGCTTTGGCCAAAAAGTCACAACCGCCCAAAACATATGATATGGAACAAAGCTTACGCGGTTCAAACACATCCGTGATGGACAAAGGTCATGACTTTGGCCAACAAACCAATGACAATCTTGGATCTTGAGAGAGAACCACTCAATGGAAGGAAAAACGTTTAATATTGTTTGAGGGTTTTTCGCGTAAATTGGCAACCAATTTATTATCTTTGATTAAGTCTCATCATACACCCTTAAACATGCATTCTAAAAGCATAATAAGGCGCGATAAAATTTAATAATGATATGCGGATGGATATATAACAAATTGTTCAAATCTCTCAATTTCCTCTCTCCCGCTAGCACTATTCATACTTCTACCCAATTACATAATACTTCTAAAGAAACCTCATTTACATTGAGGGAAATTGGTGAGAAGAGAAATACAAAGAGAATATAGATAATAGGCTGGACACGCAGGTCCAATTTAAATAAATTCTAAATTTATTACAACAATTTCCAAAATTGCCATCACCCATCTAATACCCATCTGATATACATTATTCATACAATACATCCAAGTATTCACACATAACATGTTATTCAATCAATCTAATCCAATTAATTAATCTTTGAATTAATGATCATCCAATATTCAAACAACGATTTGATTTGCGCGAGTCAAACTCATATAAGAACAAATACTCAAAGTACGTATTCTTAAATTATATCGAACTACAATTTCAAATCCAATTTAAATTGTATCCCATATTAATTCATGTTTAATTCCAAATTAAACAATTACACTTTCAATAGTGCCTTTTAGACTTGGATTCCAAATTCAATCTTAACGAGTCTCAAAAGCCCAATTAGTATCCAATACTATTTAATTAAAGTCTAATGGGCTTTTAATTAATTCTTTAGGCATGGGCTTTGGCCATTATGGATCCAATCCAAGATGCAAATGCACAATAAGGAATCACCATTTTGCCATAAAATCAATTTTGGTCCATTAGGCCCAATTAAATATTAAAAGGCTCAATTGTCATATTTGGACTTTATGAAATGGTTTTAGGTCCAATTGGATCCAACCCAATTGTCCAAAACCAAACTTGGTCCAACCAAGCCCATTAGCCCAAATACAACAATTAGATTAATATATCATTCCAAATTACATATTAATCCATTTCAAGTGTAATTAACACAATTAATTAATTAATCTAGTATTTCTAAAATACTAATTAATCTAATTAATCATGCCTAACATTTTAATTTATGTCCAACATGCTAGTCTCACGTCATTGGCAAGGAATTTGTCATGCAACTTGATTTCAATCCAATTAAATCAACATCTAACATACATTTCATGTCAACAACACATCCAATTGCTAATTTTCAAAAAATCACCATGAGCTACTCTTAGGGTGCATTTGGCCAAGGTATGGATTTTGGGGATTTTTGATTTAATCAATTTATCACAAATCCAATGATATACAAATTCAATTCAATATCATATAAACTCAACCAACTCATCAATTTAGGCAAATCATGCTCCAAACACAAAATCTCCAAATTAAAGTCATGAACCCTAGATTTCAAATCAAACTTAGGATGGCTCTAGATACCATTGTTAGTGTTCCTAGAACATGCCAAGGATCTCTAAGGTGATTTGTGTGTGAATAAATCAAAGAAAGTTGCGGAAATACTCACTTTGATCGGAAGAAGTTCAAGACTTTTTCTTCTTTGTTGAAGCTCCAAGCCTTTGATGTGAATTCCAAACTCAATGGTGAGTTTCTCTAACACCTTATTTTGACTCTTAATGTGCTAGCAATGAAGAATTTTGCAACAAAATTCCATGGAGAAGAGGAAGCATGCTCGGCAATTTGGAAGAAGGGGAGAGGAAGTGTTTTTGTTATTTTTGTTTCTAAAATAAAAGTGTTACACAAGTTGACTTGTCAAAAATTGTGTAAATGCATTTACAAAAGCTAAAACAAAAACAAAGTGGGTTGGAGAAGCTACCATAAAAGCTCTCAACCACTCCCATCAACTTGAATGACTAGTGATGTAAGTTGGTGGGTCCCACACTTAAATTCAAAATTCAAGTAGGGTGAGACTACACACTTCGGGCTCGGGTTCGTTTAATCCGACTAAACGAATTTTATGTCGCGATGTAATTAAATCCAATTTAATTAAATAATAATGCCTCACAAAATTATTACGAAAGTCGCTTGCGAATTAATTCCAAATTAATTCGTTCGCTATAATTAAAATCCAATTTTAATTCTAGCTTTGAAATCTAATTTCAATTAATATATCCAATATATTATTTTAGCTCAATTAAATGAATTAAATAGTAAAATCCAATTTAACTATTAAATTTACTTTGTCGATTAATTCCAAATTAATCGCTTTCTCTCCTCTCGACGAATTTAATCCCAGATAAATTCTCGACGTAATTAATCCCAGATTAATTCTTTCTCTGATAATTAATCCTAGATTAATTCTTGCCGTAATTAATCCCAATTTAATTTTCTCTCCCATGATTAATCCCAGATTAATTCCGTTTGAGTCAAATGTCATCAGTGAATCTTTGGGAAGCGACCCAAGAGATCCCTGGATATGTTGCCATTAAATATGGTCATCGGACTATCCGAAAACGTGCGTACCCGGTACCACGTTCTTACCGATTTACAAGACATAATTGGCTTCTGGCAAAGCACCGTGCCTACCCAATTCTCCATAAATATATTCAACATGGAATATATATATAATCTGTATCAGGCGTACTATACATTATATTGTATATTACGATCCAGTATCGGATGTCACATGCTAGGCCTGGGGCTGGAGTTGTGTCTGCCCCGTACGAAGCATATATCGGATCACTAGCAACTAGTCTCTTTATGATTGGAAAGTCATGACCTAATCATATATCGTTTTTTTTTAAACTCTAAGGAGTTGTCCCAGTGGAAAAGACATTGTGTTTGAGTGGTTTGTCTCATTTCAGATTCAATGTTCGAATCTCACCATTGACATTTCCTTGAGGTCATGTCTCATTCTGTAAAAAAAAAACAGCGATTTACCTTGATATGTGTTGGGAAATTCTTAAGGGCACGAATCACATATCGCATGGATTAGTCGAAGGTGAGCTGGCCCGTACATACTGGTAAAAAAATTAATTAATTAATTAATTAATCTTAAATTGTTGTGAATTTAAGTTAGGCTTTATTTGGATTTGGATTTGGATTTGGGCTTACGTAAAATGGGTAACTTAAATAGTTTTACATTTGAAAATTTAATTTCGGCCTTATTTGAATTGAATTTGGGCTGATATAAATTAATTATCCAATTTTTTTTTTAAATACGGAGAAACGTTTTGCAAGCAATGGTGGAGCAAATTTTCAAAATGTAATTTAAAAAATGACACCTTATTTTTTAAATTTTATAAAAGTGCTTAATTAAGTTTTTAAACTTTGCTAATGACTCAAGTAATTTTGAAAAGTTTCAACATGTTTTTGGTCTAAAAGTATAATAACTTGAAGTTTATATAGTTTAAGTTATCACACTGAATAAATGACAAATCACCAAAAAATCAATAAAATAATATAAGAGAATGAGGATTTTTAAAAAGAAATAGAAGATAATTAACCGAATTGGATGAACTTTCTCAACATAAAAAGTGCACTTGACTTATGAACATTATCAAATCTCTTTTTGTTTTATTTAAGTAAAATGTGAATGTTAACAATTATAACTTTAAACTCCAGTAATAACCGATGTATTTAAAGGTATGTGAGATTATATTGGATGTAAGTTTTATAATTGTCACATATGGAATAAGTCACGTCATTTCACACATTTTTTTTTTGTTTAAAATTATTGGAAATCGTCACCGAATCATTTATTGTTTAAGCGTCTTTTCACACATGTTTTTCCTTATTCTCATTTTTAAATTTTGAATAAATTTAAATGAAAAAAAAAAAAGCATCTTTATATTTGGAAGGATGTCGTCTTCTCCCACAAAACACTTTTCATATGCAAATTCGAAATATGAGCAAACAAACGGTAAGGAATCAAAAAAAGCAAAATCATATGATATTTTAACACTTTTGAGTCCAGCATTTACATAATTACTTAAAAACAAATACAAATCAAACAAGCCGTACCCAATGAATGTGGCTTAGTGGTGTAAGGATCCGGAATCTCACATTAAGGTCCTGATTTCGACTCTAGGGGTTCATTTTATTGTAAGAGTCTGTGACAGTCGGGAAATTTACCTGTGCCGTGGCCCAAAATGGATGGTTTGATGGCGGGATTTCCCACGATTAAAAAAAAAAAACAAACAAGCCTCTTAGATAATTATTACATTCTATATATATGATCACAAATTAAAATCTAAGCAAACACAATTAATGCAGAAATTAAACGACACTGCATGTATGACTGAACTTCTCAATTGAAATAATTGTATGGAGATGCATAGTGAGAATTATGAGGAGCAGTACATTAAGCTCCTTTTTTCTTAAAGAAAAAATCAGTCACAAGAGGAACAGTTGGCTTCTTCTTCTTCTTCTTCTTCTTCTTCATATTCATATTCATATAATTCATAATTCTCCTCTCTTTAATTTTTCCTCCATAATATTTTTCATCTTCTTCATTAATACTTAAAATTTGAGGTAGAGTCGGTGAATTCTCCATTCTTCTCATTTTCTTGTGAAGCTCAGAATTCAAAGTGGCCAAAGCAATCTCAGTTTTCGATCCCCTCTCCTTTAACAACAAGCTCAGAATTCAAAGTGGCCAAAGCAATCTCAGTTTCTGATCCCCTCTCCTTTAGAATAAGATTTTTTATATATTTTATGTCTCAATAATTAAAAAACGGGATGAGATAAGATTAAAAATATCTCAAAATTTCAAGCGAGGTAACAAACTAGACGTAATTTTATGAGATGAGATGAAATAATTTTTTATTCCATATATATAAACGAGATATGACCCGAAATTGATAAATCATGACTGCCACATATTCATTCCCTATCTTACAATGTATCGATCTTTTTTTTTAAAACGTTGAAAATCTCGTCGCCAAACCACCCGATTCGTACTTAAACGAAATAGATAAAACTCATGATTGTCTCAAGTTCTTACAAGAAACACACCCCTGAATTCGAACCCAATACTTAAAAATCAGATCTTAAATCCTACACCAACTCACGCCCCATTATTATGTACCAATCATGGAAGGGAACTAGTGCAAAAATTTACTAGTGGAATGGAACTAGCTTAATATCAGTCAATACATCATCGGGCTGGATCCCTCTAAACTGATATCTTCCTCATAAGTTCTAACGCTTCATCTAAGGTACGTTTCATTCTCTTCTGCTGATCTTTCATTCTCTACAGGCAATCATCCATAGTCTTATGTCGATCATCGTCTAACCCTTCTCTATCGCAATGATGCGATCATGTAACAAAGTGATTATGGGATCACCACCAGCTACATGATGAGAAGTGTGAGATGGCCATTGTCATCTGAATCTATTGAAGGGTGAGGGGGAGAAGGATTAACCTGTGACGGATGGTTATGAGTAGCACAACGACCTATCAAACAGATAAATAAAAGAATTGAATGAATGAATCATTTTGTCAACAAAATATATAAGTTGTTTTGTTATACCTGTCGTGAAAATATCGCATGTATCTGTGTAACAGAGGCTCCTCCGTCACATGAATGTCTGGTTAATGATAGTCGGATGTTGAAAAGAGGCCACATCGTCATCCAATTTGAGCTTGAAATGGTGCATGAGTCGAATGATGATCATGTCCTGTGGAATGCTCTTCTTACTATGTGCATTAACCTGAAACCAATGCCATATAATAAAGGCTCATATGTCCACCCTACGGCCTTACAGAAATAAAATAAATTTGTAGAAATTATCTATAATACAAAATATAGATAAATTAATTAATATAATATTTTCTTACCTTAAGTATGTAGTATAGCAAGACGATATCTAAAATATTGACCTCGTTCGCGTGACCGATACGTGGCACGATGATCAACTGAATGACATCTTCTATAGGTCGAATGTGTAACTTGATGTGCCTCCGCTTCAACGCGTGCAATCGGCCATCATAAAATAATGAGCGCTTCCTCTTCGTGAGCCTTGGTCCCACCACCCTATCCATGACAACTTTTTGATCAAGCCATGTTTTGTACTGCCAACTATCATGGGGGCCAAACGACATATCATCCACAATTGGACACTCCAATATCTCACATATTATGACAAACGTAATATCCAATCTCCTCCTGAAAAACGAAGTTGAAAACTAAAATGGGTGCCTCCGGATCGATTCATGGTGAATATTACTGATGAACATCCGACATAATCGATCATATAATGGGGCATTTAAAGTGAAAATGATGTCTTATCCCATCTCGAGCAATAGACCAATCTATCAATATCTGACAATATCTTATATATCCACTGCATATACCCCAACAATAGGTCGTATTCTATAAATATTATGGTATCAGGTGAATGCATAATCGTCGGGGAAATAATAAGGAATCAAACCAGCCATTAACTTTAGATAAGAGTTCGGATATCTTAAGTAAAATTTGGAAATCCTAAGTATTTCGGAGACAACTTCAAAGATCCTAATATTAAACTGATAACTTGAATTTTGTTGGTTGTATTATGTACACTTCGGGGACCTCGACTATTTATATTTTAAAAACTTCGGAGATCCGAAGAATTGACTTCGGATCTCCGAAGTTTTAAATAAAAACAAATTAAAAAAAAAAAATTAAAACTTCGGAATTCCGGGATAGACTTCGAATAAGTTGAATTCTCCGAATTATAGTTCGAAAAATTTGATATTTTAACAAAACGCAAATGTTATTGCTCATTTTGGAAAACGATAAATTTTTTTTTTTGCCTAGTTTTGTCAATTTCCCTATGTTGTTTGCTGTTTTTTTCAGTTGGAAGATTCTCTATATGGGCAATATGCTTTTAAGTTGATTAAGTCTAATTCAAAATCTTTTATTTTGAAAAAAAAGATATCTATATGACGGTTCTAAATTCTCATATCATATGATTTGAAAACTAAATCAAAATTTGACAAAACACAAACTGAATCCGAAATGTACACTACCAATAATTATTTTCAATCCATAATTTATGAAGCAAACACAACATAAGTATCTTATTATTATTATTTTAAAAATATGTAAGGCGCTTGTTTGTATCGATTTTGTTTCTAATTGGTGTTTTCTTTAAAAAGGTCATTTTTTTTTATATGCTCTTTATTGTTTTAAGTCCAACCTTATTAATCAAAACAAGAAGTGTGAAACTTCCTCATTAGCAATAAAGAAATTCGATACTTAAAACACTTATATGTAAATTATTCAAATGGTGGGATTATTTGCATTCTAGAAATTTATTTGGACATGCTTATTTTAATAAAAAAAAATATTATTAAAATATCCATGATATAAATTATTATTAAAAACAACTTATACTAGATAAATATATATTATTTATCTGGACACTCATTAAGCACACGCATCCATCTTTCACATATTTTCAAACCATGAAATATTTTATTATCTTCATTAATATTTTATAAGGTAAATTTCGTGGGACTGTTCGTTGAATTTTATAGATTAAAATAAGAAAGAAAAATGTATCTGAGTTCTTGTTTTTTATTTTGATTAATGGAAATTATTGATTTTTTTTTTTTTTAAATAACGTTTATCTTTTTTTTTTTGAATTTTTTATTTGTTTTTTTTTTTTTTGTACTTTCTCTCAAACCTAAAACCTATTGATTGATAAAATACTATTTGGTTGTTTAATATATTTAAATTTATAAAATATTCACATCTTATAAATTTGGTATAACATTCATACTGTCAGATTTTATGTAATTTGATGTTCAAATAATTAAAAAAATTAAAAAAAATAATTTATAATATAATATAAGAATAAATAGTGTATTTGTTAATAAAATGAAATGAAAATAATAATGTTAATGGAATGAAAGAGATAGATGAAGAATAATTAAAAGATTTTTTTTAGTGTACTAAGTATTTTTATGAGTTTGTAAAATAAACAAAATTAATTAATATAAACTATTTAAGTGAGAGTGATTTTGTTTAGAGTGTACAAAGTAATAATCAAAATTTTAATATTAACAGATGAGTGTGCTTAATAATACAGTGTCCAAATAAATTATTAAAGTGTAAATAGCCCATTCTTCTTCAAAATATTATGAGGAGGGGGACCATCCCATTAATTTAGGGAAATTATCAAATAAATAAATAAATATATAGTTAATTTTGTACAAGAATATCATGTTCTCTACAAAATAGTGATATTATAAGTCATAATTATCCAACACTAATATGATAAAAAAGAATATATCCAACATTCAATTTCCTTGTCATATATGCCTTAATTAAAAATCCGCTTACTGGATTTTATATCTATTTTCTCCTCTTTCTAAGGAAGAAATGATTCATTTTTTCCATATAAAGTAAATGATATGTTTAAAAGGGATTGGGATCCCGTGCTCATCAAAAAATATGCTGATATTTTCTTAGCTTTTGGGGATCTATTTATATGTGTAATATTTTTTAATGAATGGTCAAGATGTATTTCCTATTTACATGTGTATTATTTCTTAATGAGTATTCAAGATTTATTTCCTTATTTGTTTTTTTTTTTCATTTTTTGCAAGAATTTGTTAATTCTAATAAATCTCTATCTATCAAAGCCTATTACTTGTTATATTCTCCATTTGCTACTGTAAAAGTGATGAGTTAAAAAAAATTTGTTCTTTTTTTGCCATCTTTTTTTGTCTTGCGAAACTTCCCCACTTTTTTTTTTCTATTTAATTAATGATAAAACATAGAAGAAATATGGAGATGGATTCAAAAAATACGAAATATTAAAATATTAAAAACCTCCTTTAAATATTATTTGTATCTGCTTTTAAGTAATTGTGTAATGTTTCATATATAATGTAATAATTAACTAACAAACCTTGTTTATTGTCTCTGCTTAAAAAATACAGGTGAGATCAACAAAAGTGATGGCAAAAAAAGAACAAAATTTTTTTAACTCATCACTTTTACAGTAACAAATGGAGAATATAACAAGTAATAGGCTTTGATAGATAGAGATTTATTAGGAATTAACAAATTCTTGCAAAAAAATAAAAATAAAAAA
>SKCR01042733.1:0-80032 GCA_019454045.1 Zanthoxylum bungeanum
CTCATTGGAGTGGTAATATGTTAGAGAAACTTTAGGAAGATTGCCTGATATTCTATTTTACAGCCTTACAGCAGTCCCCACGTGATATCATTCTCATCATTAGAAAAACTTAAAGGTTTCCTTAGAAGGACGGTTACATGAACTGATTGTTGGAGATGCTTTTATGTATTGGACAACTATTGGACCTATTGTGACTTCCATGTCATCATCCCACACGTGCGAAAGGGTTTGGAAGCTGTTGTACATAATCTCCATGCATTGGTGTTGTTCCTTTATTGAATCTAAAGAAAGAAATAGACTGGTTTCTGTTGAAACCAGCTGGAGTACGTTCATAGCATGCAAGCAAAGTCAGCATGCAGCCAAAGGCACCGAAAGCAGAGTGCCAACTTGCTGGAAGTTGATGTGAGCTTCCTGACAGCTTGCCAAACCGCGTGTTACTGTAGCACGCGGTTTGGGCATTATAAAGGAGCCTTAGACCATTGTTATTAGCATCCCAAAATGTGTGTAAGCTCCAAGTAGAGAGCTTGAGAGTGTGTGAGGTTTTTTTGTTAAGTTTCTAGTTGTAAACTTGTGTAATCTATTCTTGTAGTAATAGAAATACAATTTGGTTTTTTCTCAAATACACTCTAAAGTGATCGGTGAATCACAACAGTTTCTTTTCCAGGCTGACGATACTTATGAGGAGGTTATGGGGAGTTCTAGTCTTACCCTTAGGAGAGGTACTCGTTCTCTCATTTCGAGGAATAATCCTACCTAAAGGGACATATGTCGGACCTTGAATGGATCCCAAATTTATCCCATAACAACATATCATAGTATGAATCTTATAAACATTATATTACATATCACAGTTTGTTAGGGACCAATTATGGAAGTCAATGTCTTTTGTTGTTAGTCTCTTTGTTGTAAGAGGAATGAATTCTGGCATGTATGCTTGAGGGGATTTCTTGTTCTTCTCATTGTTCTTATCTGTTTTATCAAACTTAATCAAATATTATATTTCACATCACGTTATTTGTTAAAAAGCTCTATCACAGTTTATATCTTTGTGCCTTTATAATACTCATTTCTCAAATATAAATGTCTTATTATTTGTTTTTGAAACAGTTGAAATCTAATTATTTGCTTTGCAAAATATTTGGATTGATGGAGGTGAATGGTTTATAATTGAATGTAATTCGTAAAATTTAAAAATTATTATTTGATTAGATGTAATAGAGTAGAATGGAGTTAAAAAAAAAATTAACACAAAGAGCTCATGAGTCATTAGTACCGGTCCAAATTGGGGATTGAAGATATAATAAAACTTAGAAAAAAGTATCTTTATCTGTGAAGATGAAATTTCCTATTGTAAACGAATATATATATATATATTTTTTAATTCTTAAAGGACATAATTATCTACATTCCATTATAAACTCCTCTAAACAAGATTATGAAACATTAATTTTCATTCAAGTTATATTCCACTACAAACCATCTTCTTCCATCAATCCACATCTATGCTATTTAATCATTAATTAATTGGTGATTAATTATAAATCGTTATTTGAACAATTTGACTTGGCCGATTTTAACCTATTTAAATTGATACCGATATACGAGCGATTTTTATCAATTAATCGGTTGATTTTCGATTTATAAATTCCTATAAATCGCCTGATTTCAAAATTAATATTTGACTATATGTAATACTGTAGAATGAAGTTAAAGAAATTAACAAAAAGAGCTCATCAGTTATTAGTACCGGTCCAAATTGGGGGTCGAGGATGGAATAAAACTTAGAAAAAAAATATATTTATCTGTGAAGATGAAATTGCCCATTGTAAAAGATTTTTTTTTAAAAAAAATTCTTAAAGGACATAATTATCTATATTCCATTATAAACTCCTCCAAATAAGATTATGAAATATTATTTTTCATTCCAGTTATATTCCACTACAAACCATCTCCTTCCATCAATCCACATCTATACTATTTAATCATTAATTAATTGGTGATTAATTATAAATCATTATTTGAACAATTTCACTTGGCCGATTTTGATCTATTTAAATTGATAGCGATATACGAGTGATTTTTATCGATCAATCAATTGATTTTCGATTTTTAAATTCTTATAAATCACCCGATTTCAATTTTTAAATTCTTATAAATGACCTTTACATTTTAAGAAATCAATGATTTTAGATTTGATATTTTCGAACACTCATACATGCTTCATTTGGATTCCAAATCATAATCTGTAAAATTATACATACACTTGACATTCATACCTACAATTTTCATTAAAAATCTGTCTCAATTTCGAAATCTACAAGGTCAAAATTAGCCCTAAAATCGGTGCATCGCGTATAATACACAACCTGAAAATGTGACTGCATTCACAAAAATATGACTATCAGACCAATAATTTTCAAACACTCATATCTCATTCACCCAAATTCCATATACCAATCTGTAAAAATTCTTCATCCACTTAACAATTATATCTACAATTTTCATCATAAATCTTATCTCAAATTCAGACATATACAAGGTCAAAATTATATCAAAAGTTATTGTGTTGCACGTAATAGACAACCTGAAAATGTGACCGTGCTAACGAGAAATGTGGTTGTCCTTGCAAAAGTGTGACTATCCTCATAATATACAGTCACATTGGGTTTAGTCACTATCACATTTGACCTAAAATCACATTTTACATAAGTTATATTGAGCTCAACCATAATAAGATTTTACCTAATTCACATTGAGTTTAGATATACTTACATTGATCTCAGTCACAACCACATTTTACATAAGTTACGTTTTAATTAAGTCACATAGAGCTCATTCACAATCACAGTCACATTGACGCCAGTCACAGACACAGTCACATCGACCTCAATAACAATCATAGTGAGATCAAGCACATTCACATTAAGCCCAACCATAATCATTACATAAGTCACATTGAGTTTAGTCACAGTCTCATTTTACCTACCTAACATTTTAATTAAGTCACATTGAACTCAATCGGTCACATTTTACGTAAGTCACATTTTATATAAACCACATTAACATAAGTCTCAGTCACATTGACATAAATCACAATCACATTAAGTTCAACTATAATCATATTTTACCTAAGTCACATTCAACTTAATCACTTTAACTTTCCCAAGATTTAAACTCAAGTAACCAACTAAATAAAGTTGTCCTGCTAAAATCGTCTCACTGAAATCCCAACCTTTTCAATTTATAATGTAATATTGTGGAATAATGCCGTAATACTCAATCTATCATGAAATCACTAATAAAATATTTCTGGATATAAATAGAACTAACAAGAAATTCAAAGCTAATGGTAGCAGTATTGTCAAATAATCCTAAAATTCACTCAAGTTCCAACATGTTTCAATATTGTCTCCTTCAGCCACATGATTCTATTCACATTTTGCATGCCCAATTTTTTTTTTCCTAATATTTGCTAAAATTTTATAAGTTTCCATTTATTTATTTATTTATTATTTACTGTTCATATGAACGTCTCCAAAGACATTATCGATTTGATTTTTCAATAGCTTAATAAAATTTGCCACTTGAATTTGAGCCCTGGTGGGAAGATAAATAATTAAAAGTATATTTGAACTTATCAATTCCTTAACTAAAAAAAACTATTAACGTCACTATTCACGAACATAATGGGAGTTTAATAAAAAATTTTTTACAATGCACGATATCGTTTTGCATTCACTTAAAAGTCTCTTGAACAAACCATAGAAATATGGGGTTTGATCGCGATTTTATAAATTTAGCACGTAAACACACGTATCGTCCAAGTAATACAGTGACTATTAGTCGGATGTCGAAGCCACATGGACTTTATATTTATCTTATTAATACCAAGACTAACCTAAACTTAAACTGAACTATTGGTTGAGAAAGAGTTTTAATCAAGTTAAATAACTTAAAAGGTAAATAAAGGCAAATAACAAACTTCAGATAAACCTTATAAGATAGAAGAACTTAATGTTGTAATTTCACCTAAGCAAGCACATACACTTTTCATTCAATTGAGTTGTTGTTATTAATTGTTAGCATAAAATATTAAACTATTCACAAGCCTCTTTCGATGGTTAAGTGAATAAATTCATAATAAATCAATTAACTATATGTCTATGTTAATTAAATTAAACAAAATTCATTAAGTTCAAATTCTAATTTTGGATACGTATGCCCTTTAGGTATATGTCTATCCTACAGAGAAATTTATTCAATGAATAAGATCACACACTATTATTCTCATGGCTAACCCAAATTTTCTATGTCGAGTTCCTAAGGATTTATAAAGACTATTTTATTGTTGGTCAAACAAATAAAATAAGTATCAAAACAAAGAGAATAATAAATAATCAATAACAATCCCAAATGTAAATAATTATTTAAACATGTTTGAGATCCATTACAACCCTACATTTAATGATTTAGTTACTCATAATATTCAATAAAAATATGTTAATCCTTATTATAGAATAAGAACTCATAAAAGATAAAGGTAGAGATAAAAATGGAAGAAAGAAACTCTTGTTTGCAGTCTTCGGCTTCAAACTCCACCCCTCATTGAAGCACTCGTTCTTTCCTTGCTCTAAGCGTTCTTCTTTGCTATTAGAGACTCCAAATAGGCTTGATTTTAGGGTTTGGGATGAACTAGTGCTTAAAAAGGAGATCTATAGGGTGTTTCTTACTCAAAAATCTGATACAAGACGAACATGGGACAAAAAGCCCATTGGTAATATTGGCGTGTCGTGACGTTCATTTCCTGGCGTTGCGACGCACTAATTTTCCAAAGAGACAATTGTGTTCTGTCTTAACTTTGCTCTTTGGTGCGTCTCGACATGGGTTCTGATTTCGAAATTAACCCCGATTTGTTCCGTATCTTATCGTTTTTATCCCATTTAAATCATTTCAGTCGTGATATTATTTTGACCTATAAAACTCACATAAAACACATTAATTCGCTCGTAAAACTTGATATCACCCATAAAATATTAAGATAGATGAGCAATAAATATATGTATATTAGCCGCTCAAAGAGTCCAAGGACAGGTTCTTAAAGTAATTAGGTTTTCCCTTCGGTGACAAAAATCAAATCAATCCAATTTCACTACTCAAATATAAAAGTAGAAATTGGAAATTCAGCCAATGCTGCGAGTGATTTACTCGAATGTTAGTCCATTTTGGGACCCGTATCCGATCATCGATCATCCTCAATCCCAGCCACTACCAGAGACCCCACTTTGCAAAATCCCTAAAA
This sequence comes from Zanthoxylum bungeanum, assembly GCA_019454045.1. Taxonomy (NCBI): domain Eukaryota; kingdom Viridiplantae; phylum Streptophyta; class Magnoliopsida; order Sapindales; family Rutaceae; genus Zanthoxylum; species Zanthoxylum bungeanum. The sequence continues at coordinate 5,300 of SKCR01042733.1, forward strand.
ATGGCAGCAACTGATGCCAAATCTAAACGACCCATTTGCCCGTCTTGCTCCAAACCGACCAGTCTCTGCCTGTGCAATCGGATTCAGAATCCGGGTCTTGAAAATTCAGTAAGTGTCACCATCCTTCAGCACAGTTTAGAGAGAAACCACCCTCTTAATTCTACTAGAATTGCAAAACTAGGGCTCAAGAATGTCACTGTCGCCACTGTATTTGATGTTAATTTTGAAGCACAGTTTGGTATAAAGTGGATTGAATCGGGTCAGGAGTCTCGTGACGATGGCTTTGTATTAAAGGGTGAAAATGGGGTTGGTTTGAAGTGTAAGAGATTTAAGAAGAGCCCTGAAGAGGGAATTAGCAGTTTGATTGATGTCAATGAAGAGTGTTGTTTAAGGAATGATATGGGTCGCAGGTTAGATACTGAAAGTCATTTGAAAGATCCAATTATTATGAACAATATTGAAGATTTAACGATGAGTGGTAGTTTAGTTTCTGGGCAAGAAAATGATTCTAGTTCTGAGGGCAGCGGTGAAAATGGTAAATTTGCCTCGAAGAATCGTTGTAGCAGCCTATTAGGGCAATCTGATTTAGGTCTTAAAGCAACCTTTCTTGAAGAAGATGATGATCTTTTTATAGCTGTTTCCATTAGCAAATATGGTGTCATTACTGATCTTGCTTGCAGTGGGGTGCTAACTAATTGCCGGAAGCAAAATTTTGATCAGATTGTTGGTTCCCAGGTGGCTTTGGATGCTTTGGCAAAAGGTTTTGTTGTAAAAAAGATGCAGAAGCAACAATATGCGAACATGGAATTGGAAGAGTGTGAAGAGTTCGAACTCAAGGTTTCTCCGGGATCAGTACTTCTATTCCCTAGTGAGGAAGCAGTTGGTGTTGATGGCCTTAAAGCTATGAATTTTGAAGTGGAGAATTTGATTGTTTTGGATGGAACTTGGTCCAAGGCAAAGAGAATGTACAAAGAGAATCCCTGGTTGAAGATTTTGCCACATCTGAAGTTGGATTTGGATAAGATGAGTTTGTATAATGAGGTGAGGCATCAGCCAAAGGCTGGATATTTGTCCACCATTGAAAGCATCGTGTATACACTGCAGGCATTGGGGGACAATTCTGAAGGGTTGAACAATCTCTTGGATGTTTTTGAATCCATGGTTGGAGATCAAAGGCGATTTAAAGATGAGAGATTGAGCAAAGTCTCCCCATTGTGAGATTTGTGGTCATTTTTGCCAAACTTCCAAGACTACAGTTTTGAAACTATGTTGCAAGTAGCATAATCAGTCTAGATAGCTTCTTTAATTCTAGTTAGATGGAAACTTATTTTTAGCTAATCACATTTCTGTAATTCTGAAAGGGAACTTTTATATTCTTCTTGTTATGTTGTCTAAAACTTCTAACATGGATTTCTTTTAACCATTTAGGATGATTTTTGATGTATCAATTTTAGAATATGTAGAATTTGAAGAAAATACTCATTTTGGTCCAAAACCAATCTATGAAGATTGAAGAGAAGAGGCACACAGAAAAAAGAAGGGAAATTATTATTTTTATACTGCTTATATATGAAAATGCTTGAAGACATTAAACAAGTTTAATTTTACACCCAATATTAGGGGTGGGCAAAGGTTGGCTCGGTTCGATTTTGAATCGAACTGAACCAAATCGAAAACTGTTCGGTTCAAGAATTTTCGAACCGATCGGAACCGAATGGTTAAAACCGAACATAACCGAACCGATTTGATACTGTTGGGTTTTAATATTTGGGTTCGGTTTTGATTTGGTTCGGTAAGAATTAACTCCCAAACAAATCGGTTCAGTCCACGATTTTACAAATCGATCGGTTCACGGGTTTGGTTCACGATTGAAACCGAACCGAAGTATAAAATTGAACCAAAAAAATATAAATTAATTCACTTATTGAAAATTTAGATATAAAATTGAACTAGTTTAAAAATGTAAAAAATGATAATTTCCCAAAAATAATTTGAGAGATGGATGGAAATAATGAAAAGTACAAGGGCATATCTTAATATCTAAAACACAACCCTTCCAACGTTACCAAAATACCCTTCATAAATTCATCGGACACATCTTCTCTGCTAATGGTAGTGCCAACTGACAACAAAATTCCTTCTTTCAAATGTTAGCAAATCTTCAGAAAACCCTTAAAACCCTAACAGTTTTTCCAGTCAAAAACCAAAATTCACCACTTTATAATCTGTTCCATTCTTGTTCGGACGACATCGACGACGACCCTCCTTTTTCTCCAAAACTTCAGAAACCCAAAACACAACAGAGCCCGCCCAACTCGAATTCAAACCCGAACAAATTCCCACTAAAATCGGACCTTCCATTTGACTTCAAATACTCATATTCGGAGACCAACCCGGCGGTTGAGCCCATCGGGTTCCGCGAACCGAAGCGGTTCTCTCCATTCGGACCGGGACGGCTTGACAGGAAATGGACGGGGACGACTGCATTGGCTCCAGAAGACGTGGACCGGGTTCATGAAGATAGGAACCGGGTTCTCGGAGACCCGCTTACAGAGGAAGAAATTGCGGAGCTTGTTGAGCGGTATAGGCATAGCGATTGTGGCAGGCAAATTAATCTCGGTAAGTTTTATTTGATATAATATCTTGGCTAAAAGTATAATTTTGATTTGTTATTGGTATTAATATCCATTTAGGTGCGTATGAAAAGGGTTTAGGTTAATGAACTTTCTGATTACCCAAAATTATAAAATAGGATTGCTTTTTAATTTCGATTGTAATCCTAAATGGGGCTCTTAACATGATACTTGGAAATATCGGGTATGTGTGCAAATTCTGTGGATCTTCTGTTTTGAAAGAACAGAAAGTAAAGAGTTTGGGAACACTTGGCTTGAATTAGCTTATGTTTTTGTGAAGTTGGCAAAGAGTGTTGTTGCATTTGACCAGCTGCAGGTAGCATGTAGACGGGGGTTATGAAGGATTATGTTTTGTTTCAGGGAAGGGGGGAGTCACTCACAACATGTTGGATGACATACACAACCACTGGAAGAGGGCTGAAGCTGTGAGGATCAAGTGCTTGGGAGTGCCTACACTTGATATGGGCAACGTCTGCTTCCACCTTGAGGTTTGTACTATACGCATGTCCATGAATTCAATTACACGTTCCCTCTTTTCATGTTTTCTGAAATTATTGGCTGATTTAGGTCAAAGTTTCTTTGTAGGACAAATCTGGTGGGGAGATTATTTACCAAAACATTAATATCCTTATTTTGTACCGGGGTCGAAATTATGATCCCAAGAACCGACCACTTATTCCTCTCATGCTGTGGAGACCCTACGCACCAATATATCCAAAGGTTGTGAAGAATGTTGCTGATGGCCTAACATTTGAAGAAACAAAGGAAATGAGGAATAGAGGACTTAATTCACCTCCTCTAATGAAATTGAGTGAGTGAACTTGAATTTAGGAGGCTTCAGATGTATTGCCGCTTGCCATCTCTGCAATATTGTTCACTGAAAGTAACTTTTTGTTGGTATGTGTCTTATCAGCAATAAAATGAGTGCTGATTGGTTTACTGTGTTGTGCAGCCAGGAATGGTGTGTATGTTAATGTGGTGGAGAGAGTGAGGGAATCCTTCAAGACTGAAGAGGTGGTGAGACTGGATTGCTCATATGTGGGTACAAATGATTGCAAAAAGATAGGCGTGAAACTAAGGGTACGATGCATCTTTGAAATTACCTTCCAAATTTCGATATCATAGAAGCAAGTTGTGGATTTTAACACCTAATTCATGGTTGTGGTTTTTTTTTTTTTTTCAGGATTTAGTCCCTTGTGTCCCTATCTTGTTCAAGGATGAGCAGATTATACTCTGGAGGGGGAAGAATGACCAGGCAACAGACTCTAATCCCCCGATAGATCCATAAAGTCCTTAGGTGCTTTACTCAGATCTTCAGTGGTTGAGTTAGGTTTTGAAATATTTCTCTCATCACAAACCAGGAGCTCAAAATTTTCCTCCAAAAAATGATTAGGCCGACTGATGATGAGTTGGAGTACCCTTTGCTCTTGATGATTGAATTGTTGTATTGATCCCATCATCGGAAAGTTGTAGGCACTGTTCTTAAATTCATGACTCAGATCTTCAGTGCAGGGAGGAAGTATATCATTTATTGCATCTATAAGATCACCACTCTCTCTCTGAACTGGTTTATAATCTCTTAATCAGGTTGAGATAAACTATAGGATCAGTTTATTTGTTTTTGTTTTTTTTGATGATATCTTTATATGTTAAATGTAATCAAACATCAATATTCAGTTTTGAAGGATGAGATTTTATGGAATACATGTATGAGGGAAATCAGGGATATTTACATGGTTACAAGAACAAGATGGATGGTTGAATCCCTGCTGAAATACTTGGGCATGGATGTTGGATGCTGATAGTGATATGCTCAGAGAGATAGCTTTCTTAGGCCTTGAAAGCCCCTAAAATAAATCAAATAATGCCCCTACTAGATCACAAACAAGCCTTGTTACTCAATTTTTGATCGAGATTTTGATTTTGATTTTGATACCAATGTTAGCTCAATGACATATATTTAAAAATTAGCTCCGGAATGCATGAGTTGAATTCACAACCTTGAGCATCTTATTATTTTACATGCTATGCTAAGTTCTGTAAAGCCGATAACCATGCAAGCATAAGCTATGATTCTATAATATGAAGAACTAGTAGCTGCAGAATCTGAGATTCCTATACCATGCTTTTCGAGTAAAAGAATTTGGTTGGCTGTTTATGGATGTGCTGGAAGACAAAAAGGATGCAGTTATATGATTAGATAAATGTTTCACAGTAATAAAGATTATTCTAACTTGATTCTTATCTTAAAACCCCCGATTTCCAAGTTGTTAAAATGCATCAGGGAGATACCCCCAGTGGAGTGGTAGCTCATTTGCATCTGAAATTATGTAATTCAATTCAATTTATTTGATTCATGTTGGAGCCTTAATTCAAGAATGCCATCAAGTAAACCAAAAAAAAAAAAAAAAAAAAAAAACAGGGCATTAAGTAGACTAATGGCTGTAAAGGGTGTTTCTCAATACACAACAATGAGACATCGGCATCAGTACTATAGCCATGACATTTGTTCAATCGAGGCAAAATACTTTGATAAATTAAAATTCTCTCATTATAAAATCAATTTTTTCAACAATTAACAAATTTCTGCCTGCCATTGATCTAACATCTATGAATATTAGGGATCACAATGGGGAAAGGAGGGAATTGACATTCTCATATCCCTTCCCAATAATCTTTAAATATTCTTATCCCATGAAAGATCCTAAATCCCGAATAATAGACAATTTTATCTTAAAATAAATTTAAGGCATTTGAAATTATTACGTTATCCAAGAATAAAATATACATACCTAAAAAAATGATAAAAATATATAAATCACAATAAATATAGGAAATTGAAATAAATCTTTTTTAAATTTTTTTTGCTCGGTCTGTAATTTAATAAAAAGAGAGAATAAAAAAATATATATATACTAGTTGAGAGCCCACGCAAATGCGAGGGTTATTTTGTATCACAATCCAACAATAATCAGCCGTCTACAATTTTTTTTTTCTTACAGGCATTTTACAATCTTATAAGCTTTTGAAAAAGCACGAGAATTGAGAATTTATGGGGCTATACTGACAACCCGTCATTTTGCTTAATATTTATGATCCCATTATGCAAATATAGGTCAATATAAATAAAACTTTCAAATAATTCAAGAATTATAATTAATATGTACCAAACCCAAATCATATAAAATAGTTAATACAAATCTCATTATATGTGTTTTATATATTGTTATTAATACTATTGTTTTTCTAAGTACCCGCGCATTACATACATTGAACCTAATTTTTTTTACTTGATCAAATTGTTTATTGAATGGAGACTCAAAAAATTATGAGACTCTGCGGGCTACCATATTTTTTCTTAACCCATGTTGCCATGTGTATGCTGATGGAACTTTTTTATATATATGATAATTTAATTTTCTCTCTACTCATCTGAATTGAGTTTGAACTCATGCAATTTGCAATTAAGATAAACTCTTAAAAAACTTGAGACTCGAGAAATTATGGGACTATACTGACTACTTGCCTCTTTACTTAGCTTATATTACCCCATTATATAAGTGTAAGTCAACGCAAAAATAAAATTAACAATTTATTCAAGAAGTAATTATTACGTGTCAAACTCAAATCATAAAAAATAGTCAATACAAATCTCGTTTTATGTGTTTTTCTTGATTGTTCTTAATTATTTTTAATTCTATTTATGAACCTACACATTGCATACATTGAAAATACATCTTTTATTATTTGATTACCAAGGTCAATATCTAATTCTTTATTAAATGAAGATTCAAGAAATTATAGGACTATACTGACTATCTGTTTCTTTATTTAACCTACGTTGTCCCATTCTACAAATGCAAGTCTACACATAAATAAAACTAATAATTAATTCAAGGATTATAACTATTATGTATTAAACACAAATCATATAAAATATTCGATTGAAATATAAAATCTGTAAACCATATGTGTTATGGTTGCCTTGGGGAGCCAAATGCCACACACACCCTCTCGCCGTATGTGCTATGGTTACCCCGATGCACCAAATGCCATGCAAGTCTTCAATGTCTTCAAAGGTGTAAATCACTGAGTACTTGCGTTCCAACTCGAGGCATTTGATATGTCATCGGTGATTGGTGTGCTACGAGAGTGTAGACACTGTATTTTTATGCATAGCCCGATGATGAGTCTCTTACGGGGATATCTTCTGAAAATTAGGAAATTGCTAGGATGAATACTATGAAGGAAATGAACTTGAAGGAACACAACCAAAAGTCGAGCGGAACTCACCTATGTCGGGCCAACCTCGTCTCTAACCAGAAAAGCTGGTTAGATATGTCTTCAAAACCCTAAATGTTGGGGTTTTGGGCGAAGGGCGCAACGGAAGCGCGGTTCGGGCGAAATCGTAATTTAACACTTTTTCAAAATACCGAATAAATTATTCAATATCTAATATGAATAATTTATTCATATTTCACTTAAACATATTTATTCGATAAAAAATAATGACATAAATATATATGAAACGTCGCAAAACTTTTACGAAAAATATTTTTCCGTAAAATGACCTAAAACGTGTTTTTGACCGAACCGACTACCCAACACTTATGGGGACTGCCCAGGTCACCCCCAATAGTGTTAGGGCAGTTCATGGACTGCCCAAACAGTGAAAAATTCACTGTTTGGACAGTTGTCACCCAGTTGGCTCAAAATCCACCCCGGTAACGCCGTTTTTCGCCGTTTTCGCTTATTTCAACTCCGAAACACTTTCCGGCAATTGTTCCAACTCCCAAAACACATCCAATACATTCAAAAGATAACATTTTCATCACCAAAATAGAACAAACACTAGGTCTGATCTAGAACAGAAAAATGCCTAATTTCATGCCTTAAATCCAAATTTTCAACATTAATCAAATTAATCTCAACACCAAGTAAAGTCACCACATATGAATCACCCAAGAAAAATTCTAGGCATTACAAGAGTGATCATAACACTCTATAATGGCAAAATGTCATCAAATGAACAATTTGGATACAAATTACACTAATTTCACCCAAATCTTCTAACCTCATGCACTACACTTCCAATTCCATCATCCACAACTAAAAGCCCCAATTTTTCAGAATTGAAGAAACCCTAGAACCTTTCTAAATCATCAAGAAACAAGAAACTAAATTTCCAAGCTTAGGGTTTTGAAGAATTACCTTAACTCTCCTAAATCTTTAGCCTATTTTTCCTGATTTTCCTTCAATTCTTCATGGATTCTTCAAACATCTTATGGAACCCATTTTCTATGGTGTGTTCGGCCATGGAGGAAGCTAATGGAATGAAGAAAACCATTTTTCTAAATTAAACCCCCTTAGCCGACTTTAAAGGGTATTTTAGGGATTTTAAAATTTTAATCAAATTAAAATTATATAAACTTTATATTTACCAATCAATATGGCACACATAAAGTATAATTAATTCATACCATGTGAACCAATAATAATTGGATAAATTTTAAAACATTTATGTAAAAAGTTTATTAATTAATCATTTAAATATTTAAAAATTAAATATCCAAATAATTAATTAATATAATTATTATTATATATATATGTATTTTTATTTACAATAAATAACAAATACATATATTTATGGCATGTGTCAAAATCTCATTTGACGAATAATTAATGTGTATCTAATCATATTATGTATCAAATACAAATACACAATAATTACGATTAGCCAAAATCCCCTAATGCATGTGTCATCGTTTAACCGATTAAACGATTCGAATTAACTCACTTAATTAGATGAAGTATTATGAATAATCTGTATTATTCATATTGCGTTGCCCAAGTGCTCAACGAGTACACTTCATATTGTGGGACTCTCTAAGTTTAGGTTTATCCGTCACGAAATCCAATTTCGTGTCCATAATTCACCCACTCATGAATTACGACGACCACAAATAATCTCGCTAAACTATACAAGCCTAGGTCATTGCATATGTATAATCCATCCGTCACAGGCTATCCATATTATACATGGGTTATAGATGAGAACGTCAAATTCGTTTGGTATAATATAGCCGACTTTCAATTTACGATCTCTAAATAACACTCGGAAATGATTTTCAAAGTTATACCACGACATGGATTTATTAGATCGTAAACACGTGAGAATGCCTATGCCTGTACACAGAATTGACGGATCCTATCTTGATACACACTGGATATCATGAGCATCAGTCCACACCCAACGAACAGGCGGATGTCTGATCTAAATAGATCGATGACGTGACTACCATCAAAGTGTGGAGATAACTCTTATATCCCACTGTGGTATCTCAAGTCGAATGACCACTATGCTCGCTCAACTCGAGAAGATTCCTATTGACGTTAGTGTACTATCTATTAGGAAATCTTCAGTGAGTCGTTCAGTGTCTTATCAAATAAACACCTACATGTTTATACGAGTCTCCCGAGACTCATAGTTCATTGGGATAAACCATTGGACCAAGTCACGATATACGACATGTACTGGTCTCAACGGATTTTACTAACCGACACGTGTTAGTAAATCTTGACCATGAACTTTATTTAAGGATGTACATCTTATAGTGCGCTTTCCAATGTCAATTACAAACAATGTTGTAACTGCGCACTATATTGTAAATCCTAGGGTCTTTGTCTAATATACATGTATCACTAAACCAGATTTAGTTTCGATCTAATCATAATCAGATATCTAATTGTAATTAGATCGAATAAGTGTATAAAAGACAAGGGCGTTACCATTAAATTAGTAATATTATGGAAAATATAATTGCTCGTATTTATGAATCGGACATAAATACGATCTGGATTGGCACTCCGAGCACCAACCCTAACAATTTCTCCCACTTGCTCTAGTGTCAATCCACAGTATCATATTCACATATCAATGTATATCACATACCCATGGCCCTCAACAGCTCACATAGCACTTAAGAGGTAGGCAACAACAAGTAAGCCTGCTTTAACAAATTGAGTCCGTCCAACAAACCTAATTGTTTTCCTTAGCCAGCATCATTCATATTTTGTAGAATCCAAATTCCACATCAATATGACTCTGACGCTATATCAGTATTGTGCTATAGCTACTGAGTTGTCTATGTATTTAGAGATCAAATACAAATACTATGAGACAACCGCAAGCACTACACTAATATGAAAACTTCTAATCTATAGGGTCACTATGCAACTTCATAAGTTGCAACTGATTCCACTAGTATAGTAGAATCAACAGTGACACTCCCACTGCATCTATCTGACTTTATATGACATAAACCATCTAATGTCATAATTAGGATCAAAACTAATATGACTTTATGATTGCAAACTAAATTCTCCATGAATAATAAACTCATTCTTAATATCTCAAAGATCACAAAGAACATGTTTCAAGATTAATCATATGGTCTGCAACATATCAAAATAACTCGTAACAATTATGATTAAATTGATATCTCTAATCGCACATAATATAGTATTCATTACGCCATCATCATGTGATGCATAAAATTGGCTAGACATTCTAATCAATCTCTCTTTCGACAAAGGAATCATCCTTTACGAAAGATGAGTACTATATATATAAAAGACACGTTAACTGTCAAACAGTTATACTAACTGTCATAAGTCTCTCAGTTTTATATCTTATAAAAGACTTTATATCAAATATAACAGAGACTACTCCCACTGCTTTCACGGAGAAAATAAGACTCAGGATATATACAATGCTAGTAAGAAATTTGTACGCTCTCACTGACCTTACTGACAAATATGTATTCTCTATACTTCGATAAAACCAGACAATCTGACTAATATCAAAAGCAGAGAACACGATTTTCTGGAAAGCTTATATGAGTCTACAATAGGCTCCATAAGCTAGTACATCAAACTGTGATCTTAGCAAAATACAAACTCTAGGGCCATTCTAGAATGAACTTCTTCAAACAAAGAAAACACAACAGATCTATTATTCGAATAAATTACTCAAGAACGCCACTTTGCATTCTTTAGCAAAAATACATAGTTTAATATCGACATTAACCAACAGATCCTTAATTGTTCAATCAGTACGACTAGATACAAGTTTTCTCAGAATCTACAATAGATTACTGACTATAACTTTTCTCACTGTCATACTATAAAGGTCAAACCTTTATCAATCTCACTTTGCTTTTGCTGCGCAAATAATTTGCACATCTTATGAACGATTTATAACAAAAGCTTAACCAAATTCAAAATTTGATTGTAAACTAAGAACAATCTTAGATCTATGGTTCAATGGTAATTTCCGAAATCGATATCAAATATCGCTCCCACTATAAGTTATATGATAATTTTCTTCGATAAAAAAACAACATAACCATTAAGTACCAAATACTTTGTAAATGATTCTAACATCCTATTAAACTTATACGGAAGATGTCTAAGGGTTTTTTCATCTTATTAATTACGTAGTTCCACTTACAGTTTATCATTCTCTCATTTGACTTCACTAAGTCAAGTCCTTTCTATAATCGTCAACATCTGATGTTACACACAAAGTAATAAAATAATTTTATTACTCAGGATCGTAGAAAATATATTCTATCAAATAGAATACGATATTCTATTAAATATGATAAATGATAAATGATAAACTTTCTCTTGTACCTCTGAGGCGCAAGTACTTTCAATTATATGACAATTATATAAAAGAAAGTTTCAAATCTCAAACTTTTCAAGATTCGAATTTTCTACCTATACATATCATATATGTAGTTGTAGAAACAAATGGAACCTTATTTAAAGAGACGAATTTGTGTTACTGGAGCATAACCCCAAGAGTATTGAAAATCAATTCGGTAACACTCAATATCAACGAATCAAATCATATAAGATTCAATTACTCTCACCGACCAATTCCATCAAAATGGAATCGTGGAAGTTTAATATTGAGTAAGAATCACATCCATTAAATAACTTTAGAACTAATTGCCATAAATTCATGTGTTTGATCATATCAAACATCTTCGAACAATACAAAGACTCGCAATGAATTTTAAAGATATAATTTTCAACACTACAAATAGAATATCTTTGAACCATTCAAAATATTCTATCTGTATTTCATCAGAAACATATTGAAAGTTCTTGAACCATTCAAGACGTTCAACATGTTCTCTTAGAAACTCGCAACTAAGTTATGACAATTCATTAACTAAGTTACAGAGTATAGAAAACTATTTGTGGCAATTAATAATTCATTAAACTACATGCATCCAATGTATTAGTCTAATAAATCTTGTGGTCAAATGACGATCATTGGTTAAATGAGATTTAATCACATCCTGAATATAATATTCATTAAATGGATAAGGATATGTGGTGTGAACTCGTATCAGACCACCTTTTAACATACAGAACAAGCATCTAATGCTTTTGTGATAAAATCTCATAAAACACAGTTCTAAGTTATTTATTTTATCGAATATTTTTCTTTATGTTTATCTTTTCATTAATGACACTACCAGTCATCTTAAAATATGTAACAACTATTTATATAGAACAAATAACTATCCAATAGTCACAAGTTCTGATATCAAATATCAGAACAGTTATTAAATATTATTTTAAATAACAAGACGGGAGATCTAGTATCCAATACTTATAGTTGTCGTATTGTGAGAATTGATGTTCTCTATACACAACTATACACATCTCATTTCTTAAGCTTTATAATTTACGTTCAATTATTCACAATAATTGCAAATGATTGATTAGCAAACTGTGTCAGACACGTGACTTCTAAAAGTCACTAAAAGCTAAGAAACGTCATTATAAGATAAATAAATACTAATGGAGTTTTCTTAATGCCAGTCAAGAATCTCGCGACATGAACTGTTCAAGTCAATTCTTACTGTATAAGAAACATTCTTTCAAGACTATTATATCCTAAAACATATCTATTTAGATCATCTAATCGTGACTTAGAAATTAAGTCACTAACCATCTTGATTTACAAGGAAATCGGAACAACAGTTACCGATGGTTTCAACCAATGTAACAATACCTAAATCCACTGTCTTTCTAGAACCTATTTTAGAATTATGCAACCATAAGTAAAGTCAGGAAACCTATTCAAATAATAAGCATGCAGTGGAATAGAAATATAATTCTATAAACAATATAGAATAAAAAGGAAAACGAAGCATAATTTTCCATAAAATTAGACACTGCATTAGTTATGAATTTTTAACCTAGCAGTGTCTCCCACTACTTTATGTAATATCGTAATCCCCAACGGACAACGGGAATTCAATAATTAAATCGAATTCCATAGTGAGAGTAGGATCCCATGAATATATTTCGACTCACAGCTTTGGCACGATCTCGCATACGTATATTCATTAGGTAGACAACCCATTGTCAATTACTCACCAGTGACTCATGGTTTTGGTCCTGACCGTTTCTCTTTATGACAGCCAAGGAGGCGTATCAAGGCTTCACTTGTCAATGACAAACTCAAGCTACTGATGTAGTCCTGACAGCTTTGGCACGTTAAGGATTTCCACTTTCACTTGAATTTGTCTAGTATCAATATACAATCGACATGGATAAAATCCCATAACCTACACCCTCACACCTTTTGCACGATCTCAGATGCAGTTATAGAAAGATACCCATAAACCGTATTGACAATACGGACCAAGAAATATGTATCCAATACACGTCACTTTACAGCCTTATTTCTAAGTGGGGATTTTCCTCAGGAAGCTATACTCTACATCAAATGCAGAATTTTAATCTCAATCATTTTCTAAACAATTCAATTCTACCTATATGAAATATAACTCAATTTAACAATTAAATTTCCGTTACATTTTCGTTAGCGTAAAACTGAAAAGTCAAGAAACATATCCAGACAACATGCATGCTCAAATATTAAAATTGGATTATATATCATATATCAAGCATGAATAATATAATAGATGAAGCATCAGACCTGCTCCGATACCATTTTTGTTGGGGTTTTGGGCGAAGGGCGCAGCAGAAGCGCGGTTCGGGCGAAATCATAATTTAAAACTTTTTCAAATTACCTAATAAATTATTCAATATATAAAATGAATAATTTATTCATATTTCACCTAAACATATTTATTCGATATCAAATAAAGACATAAATATATATAAAACATCGTGAAACTTTTACGAAAAATATTTTTCCGCAAAATGGGCTAAAACACATTTTTGACCGAACCGACCACCCAACACTTATGGGGACTGCCCAAGTCACCCCCAATAGTGTTAGGGCAGTTCATGAGCTGCCCATCCGGTTGGCTCAAAATCCACTCGGTAACGCCGTTTTTCACCGTTTTCGCTTATTTCAACTCCGAAACACTTTCCGAAAATTGTTCCAACATCCAATACATTCAAAAGATAACATTTTCATCACCAAAATAGAACAAACACCAGGTCTGATCCAGAACAGAAAAATACCTAATTTTATGCCTTAAATCCAAATTTTCAACATTAATCAAATTATTCTCAATACCAAATAAAGTCACCACATATGAATCACCCAGGAACAATTCTAGGCATTACAAGAGTGGTCATAACACTCTATAATGGCAACATGTCATCAAATGAATAATTTGGATACAAATTACTCTAATTTCACCCAAATCTTCTTCACAAATGCACTACAGTATTACACTTCCAATTCCATCATCCACAACCAAAAGCCCCAATTTTTTAGAATTGAAGGAATCCTAGAACCTTTCTAAATCATCAAGAAATAATAAACTAAATTTCCAAGCTTAGGATTTTGAAGAATGACCTTAAATCTCCTAAATCCTTAGCATTTTTTTTTTATTGATTTTCCTTTAGTTCTTCATGGATTCTTCAAATAAATTTTGGAACCCATTTTCTTTGGTGTGTTCGGCCATGGAGGAAGCTAATGGAATGAAGAAAATAATTTTTCTAAATTAAACCCCCTTAGCCGACTTTAAAGGATATTTTAGGGATTTTAAAATTTTAATCAAATTAAAATTATATTAAACTTTATATTTACCAATCAATATGGCACACATAAAGTATAATTAATTCATGCCATATGAACCAATAATAATTGGATAAATTTCATAACACTTATGAAATGTTTTCATTAATTAATCATTTAAATATTTAACAATTAAATATCCAAATAATTAATTAATATAATAATAATTATATATTGTATTTTTATTTACAATAAATAACAAATACATATATTTATAACATGTCTCAAAATCTCATTTGATGAATAATTAATGCGTATATAATCATATTATGTATCAAATACAAATTCACAGTAATTACGATTGGCCAAAATCCCCTAATGCATGTGTTATCGTTTAACCGATTAAACGATTCGAATTAACTCACTTAATCCAATGAAGTATTATGAATAATCCGTATTATTCATATCGCATTGCCCAAGTGCTCAACGAGTACACTTCATATTGTGGGACTCTCTAAGTTTAGGTTTATCCGTCACGAAATCCAATTTCGTGTCCATAATTATCACACTCATGAATTATGACGACCACATATAATCTCACTAAACTATGCAAGCCGAGGTCATTGCATACGTATAATCTCTTTGTCACAGGCTATCCATATTATACATGAGATATAGATGAGAACGTCAAATCCGTTCGGTATAATATAGTCGACTTTCAATTTACGATCTCTAAATAAGACTTGGAACTGATTTTCAAAGTTATAACACGGCCATGGATTTACTATATCATAAATACGTGAGGATGCCTATGCCCTGTACACAGATTTGACGGATCCTATCTTGATACGCACTGGATATCATGAGCATCCGTCCACACCCAACGAACAGACGGAGGTCTGATCTAAATAGATCAGTGACATGACTGCCATCAAAGTGTGGAGGATAACTCATATATCCCACTGTAGTATCTCAAGTCGAAGGACCATTATGCTCGCTCAACTCGAGAAGATTCCTATTGACATTAGTGTACTATCTATTAGGAAATCTTCAGTGAGTCGTTCAGTGTCTTATCAAATAAACACCTACATGTCTATACGAGTCTCCCGAGACTCATAGTTCACTGGGATAAACCATCAGACCAAGTCACGATATACGAGATGTACTGGTCTCAGCGGATTTTACTAACTGACCTGTGTTAGTAAATCTTGACCAGGAATTTTATTTAAGGATGTACATTTTATAGTGCGCTTCCCAATGTCAATTACAAACAACGTTGTAACTGCGCACTACATTGTAAATCCTAGGGTCTTTGTCTAATATACACGTATCACTAAACCGAATCTAGTTTCGATCTAATCATAATCAGATATCTAATCGTAACTAGATCAAATAAGTGTATAAAAGAAAAAAGGCGCTACCATTAAATTGGTAATATTATGGAAAATAGAATTTCTCGTATTTATGAATCGGACATAAATACGATCCGGATTGGCACTCCTAGCATCAACCCTAACACTAAATTCGTTCGGACATGATACAACTGTCAGTGAATGAGTAGATTGTCAGTTATTGAAGTTTAAGGATCTGATTATCTCTGGTCGGATATATAATTCAAATTGTATATTTGACCGAACTTGTATCGAGCTGTCAGCACACATGTAAAATTAAATTAGCTGGAATTACTGGCTTGATTACGTACGACCAAATATACATCCCAAACCCTAAAATCCGACCGAATATGGTTCGAGTTGTGTCTGACGTTTTGATTGTCAATCACTCGAGATAGATTGGAGGGAGATGGGGGATTTTTCTCCCATTTCCATCCTCAGCCCGTTTGTTTCAAAGAGTGGGAAGATCTGGAGAGAATGCAGGCTAGTTGGAGTCAATTAACCCTAAAATTCTAAAAACCTTTAAGAGAGAAAGAGATAGCGTGAGCCACAAAACTTTGGAGTTCCATATCTCCTGGTGCGAGTCTAGCAGCAACCCAACAATCAGAGGTATTTTCTGAGCCATAGTATACACATAAAGGTACGAACCGATGGCACAGTTTTTAATATTTTTGCCTTTTGGAGTTTCTGATTAACACAATATCTCTAGCCGAACATACATGCATAGCCGACTATAGATATATTTTTCCGTTATTACGGCTTTCTATAGCTTATTGCATGCTTAGCTATTTTTGATGTTACGCTCGTCACTATTAATTTATGCATGTTTAGTTGTTTTATTCTATTGATTTAATTGTTAATATGTATGTGTTTATTTTGCTGGTCAATATAGGATTAATATGCATGATTATGTATACTTGTATGTTATGATTTGTGAGGCATATTTGGTTTGACTTATTTCAGGTCCGGCCGAACATGTATGATATCCGGCTGTATGATCCGCATAATATATAGGATGGAAACCTAAACATAAGTTTCATAGCCGATTCCAAATGGACGGTAATATGATTCGCACTCGGGATATAACTTCACGTACCACTAGGAGATGACCATTTCATTACCGTTATATCCAAAATATCCGGACAATAAGTACCTGAAAATTTTTTTGTCCGGCTTGGCTTCGTCGAAAAATTAAAACAGACTATCAATAAAAGAAATTAAAATATAAAAAACATATTTTATATTTAAAAATTAAAAGTTCTTTATATTCAAAATTTAAATTTTAAACTAAATTTCAAGACCCAGCTACTCAGTGTTGATTCTCAAGGGCCGCCTTTGGAACCACATATCCAAAATTTGGACTCTTTATAAGATGTAAATCATTTATCATTTTTTTCGACGTTGTAGAGAAAGTTTCGAGGTTGGAACCCTCTTAGGAAAAAATTGGAGGGGATTTTGTTTTCATTTTCATAAACTTAGATAATAATAATAATAATAATAATAATAATAATAATAATAATAATAATAATAATACAAATTTGGGCTTTCCCAGGATGTCAATTCTGTTGCAATGGAATGCAAAACCAAAGCTTCACATTGCCTTCAACACCAAATGTGGCAATAAATTAACCAAATCAAGATCATATGAGTCTGCAGCAAGAAATCCTATAAATTTGAATGACAAAAAAGTCACCATATGTTGAAATCAGAGCTGAAATTTTCACCAACAGAAATATGATTGTATGAAAGCAATGCAACTTCAAACCCATATTGCTTTGAGTCACCATATCTGCTTTGCCCTCTCTGATACCATTAGAACAGTTAGGAATTTTAATAGCCTTATATTATTTGTACGCAATCATTGATTACCTCCATTTACCACAAGATGAAAAGGGATGAATATTGAGCTTTCACATGGAAATTAATGTTGTCTTCAAGGAGGTCGATGCATATTGCAAATTATTATTCTTTATGTGAGCATTTGGAAAAGTATTTGACAGTAATGCTGTGGGACATAGATGAAGGAATGTGTATGCTAGTAAGAAAACTTCAAAGAAAAAAGAAATGGAAAGAAGCAATATGACCAATCAAATCTCAATTGACACTCCAAAGAAAGGAACAACGGACATTAAGTTTTCGATAGACAAAATAAAGATTATTATTATTATTATTTGTTTTAAAAGAGGATGGACAAGCCTAAATATATTTTTAACTTCTCATCTCTCCAAAATCGAATCTAGACATTACGTATTGAAAGCACTTATTTTCGCCAATCCAATTATGCCTCTGGGGCTAGACAGAATAAAGAGTTCCATCCACTTTAAGAAGTAAAGTAAAATGTAATGCTATTCTAAAGAAAAAAAATTAAATTATGCACTGTGAATGATTTTGGAATTTTTAGTAGTTTACTCCACCTTTGATTCTACCTCATGCTTTCTTTCCCATTTCTATTAGTCGGTTGACAGAATTCGATGAGGCCTGCAGTGACTCATCATTTCTCTATCTTCTTTTAGCTTCTTGTTTTGCTTGATTGTTCCTCCAATTCATTTGCAAATGCCTTTTGACTGTATCTCAATTCTTTCAGATGCTGCTGGTTCAGCAGTATCAGGTATCTTAGATCGCGTATTGAATCCACTCGAGAGACAGATTGTTTACCTGATACGATACAGCAGCAATATAAAAACTTTAAGGGAGAGAGCCAGAGAGTTGGAAGCTGTAAAAACAGATGTTTTGAGGTTGATGAATGATGCCATGGGTAAAGGAGAAGAGATCAAAGCTGAAGTGCAGAATTGGCATGTTCAAACCATTCAGCTTGAAATGGATGTGGAGTACCAGGAAGAAAAATTTCAGAAGAGCAATGGCTGTTGCCATACGTGCCATCTAGATTGGCGCACCCGCCATCAATTAAGCAGAATTGCAATAAAGAAGACTGATGAGATCAATGTGCACATAACTAAGAGAGATAACTTCGATGGCATTTCCTTTCCTGCACGCCCAGCAGACTTAAGGTCCATACCCACCCCAGATTTTGTTCTTCTGAAATCTGCAAAGAGGGTAATAGATTCTGTTATGGAGCTCCTGAAGGAAGCCATCAGCATAATTGGGGTACATGGCAGTGGAGGAATAGGTAAAACAACATTGATGAAACAAGTAATAAAACGAGTTGACAAAGAAATTCCTTTCGACAAAGTTATATTTGTAAGGGTTACTCAAACTCCTAGTGTGAGAAGAGTTCAGGATGAAATTGCCAGGTTTCTTGGAGTTGAATTGGAAGGAGATGTTGACATCTTGAGAGCAGCTACTTTGTCAGAGAGGTTGAAGCAGAGGAGGAGGGTGCTCATAATCTTGGACGATCTCTGGGAGAAATTGGATTTGGCAGCAGTAGGAATCCCTTATGGTGAAGAGCACAAGGGTTGTAAAATAATTGTAACAAGTCGATTCAAATGGGTATGCGATGAAATGGAATCAAGCAAATACGTACTGGTTGACGAACTCACTGATGAGGACAGGTTGATTCTATTCAAGATAAAAGCAGGACTTCCAGAGACTACTGCTTTTGATAGGGCAGCTGAGGAGGTTGTAAGACAATGTGGAAAAATACCCAATGCAATTGTGATCATTGGGACAGCTCTGCGGCACAAGCCTGTCAATGAGTGGAATGAAGCTATCCGGAGAAAGAAAGAATCCACCCCAATTACCGTGGAAGGAATTCCTGATGAAGTGGTTTTATGTGTAGCTCTTGGTTATGATCAATTAGAAACGGTAGACAAAGGTTGCTTACAATTCAGTTGCCTGTTTCCTCCATATTACAGTGTTGCCATGGAAGAGTTTGTCATTTATGGATTAGTGGATAGGCTTTTTCCTGATGCTGGCTCTTTGGGGGATGTTGGGAATAGAGTGCATCCGGTAGTATCAGAGCTCAAGTCTTCAAGCCTTTTGTTGGAGGGAGATAGAGAAGGCTGTTTTAGAATTCATGACGACACACGGAAAGTTGTAAAATTCATTGCATCCAGAGAAGGGGACCATTTTATTGCTGAAGCAGGTATGAAGATAGGCTGGCCAAAAGAAGACTTGCAAAAATGTGAGAAGTTGTCGTTGATGGACAGCAATGTTACCCAGCTACCAGATCGACCTGAATGCCCCCGGCTAACCACCTTATTCCTGCAAAATAATGCATTTGGAGAAATTCCAGCCTCTTTCTTTGATCATATGAGGGAAATCAAGAATTTAGATCTGAGCAGTACTAGCATCTCATCGCTTCCACTGTCACTTCAATGCTTGGAAAAACTGCGTTCCTTGCATTTGGAGAATACTCATTTGAATAATGCATCTTTGATCAGTGATTTTGGTGAATTAGAGGTTCTTATCCTTAAAGGCTCAAGAATTCAGCAGCTGCCGGACGGACTAGGTACAGTGACAAATCTGAAGCTTTTAAATTTGTCAAACAATCTGTTCCTCCAAGGGATTCCACCAAATGTGATATCAAAGCTATCTCAATTAGAGGAACTGTACATTGGGAATAGCTTTGGTGATTGGGAGGTTGAAGAAACAGCAAACAGACAGAGTGAGGTCGAAGAAACAGCAAATAGACAGAGTGAGGTCCAAGAAACAGCAAAACGCCAGAATGCTAGATTCTCTGAAGTGGCATCCTTGACCCGCTTGACTGTTCTTTACATCCATGTATCGAATACTAAAGTTTTATCTGTAGATTTTGATGGTCCTTGGACAAACCTTAAAAGGTTCCGCATTTGTGTCAATGATGATTACTGGGAGATAGCATCCAAAAGGAGTATGCACCTGAAGAATTTAACGAATTCTATTGCTGGCTGGGTGAAGCTCTTGCTTGAAAACACAGAATACCTAACTCTTACTCGTTCTGGGAATCTTAAAGATATAGGGGAAATAAACGTGCAAGGCCTCACGGGAATGATCTATATGCATCTCCGAGCCTGTAGCATGCAACGCATTTTCCATTCTAATTTTTATCCAAGTGTGCAGATACTGGAAGAGCTACATGTCGAGTACTGTTACTCACTGAAAGAAGTATTTTGCATGGAAGATATTGATGGTGAACAATCTGGGCTCAGAAGATTGAGGGAACTTGTATTGGTAGGTCTACCTAAACTTCTTGCTATATGGAAGGGGAACCATTCAGCTGCAGACCTTAAGAACCTCAAATTGATGAAAGTGAAGGATTGTGGGAAACTGAGATACCTCCTCTCCAAGATTTTGGCCGAGAAACTTCAAAACTTGGAGGATCTTTCCATCCTGAAGTGTGACCTCACTGAAGAAATTATTTCGATTAATGAAGCAGAGGTGGAACAAGAAGCTGCACAGGAAAGAAATATATCCAAAGCGCCACAACCTAGGTTCTTTAAGAACCTGAAAAAGCTTATGATCGGTAGATGCAACAAAATGAAGAGAGTGTTTTCACTGACAATTGCCCACAATCTAATCAAGCTTGAAGAACTGACAGTGGTTAGTTGCAATCACATGGAGGGAATCATTACTGTATCTGATGAAGAAAAAGCTGTTGAAGACACAAACATTCTTTCTAAGCTGAAGATCCTAGCATTGGAAGATCTCCCAGAACTTGATAGCATCTACAACGGCGAAAAAGCAACTTTGAAGTGGTCTTCCCTGGAAGAATTGCAAGTTTGGGACTGTCCAAAACTCATGAAACTGCCTCTGGCTTCACGTAGTGCGCCAAAGCTGGAAACATTGAAAGCACAGTCAGCATGGTTTGAAAAGTTAGAGTGGAGTGAAGATTACTCGAAACAACGTCTGAAGCCCCTCCTCAATGAAAGGTAAGCATAAAAAGCCGGCAAGAATGTGAAACGTCCAATCATTCATATACATATGGTTAATTCAAAGATGTTTTTCACATATGATATTTTACCTTTTTAACCATGCAGGTTCAAAGATGAAGATCAGAAACTATAAAAAAAAAAAAAGCAAGAATGGACATGCCATTATTCAACAAGGACTACTGAACATATCTTCTTTGTCAATCTGAATTTGTAAGTGTGTGTTTTCGAATAATTTCTGTAGCATTGCTACTGATTACTGAACTAAGCATCTATATATTTGTATTGTGTTTGAATCCTTGTGATGTGTTACATTAAAACATTGTGATTTCTATTTGACTTTATAAATATAATAAAAGATTGCAGTTGTCCTCACAATCACATTGCAGGTCAGTAACAAATAATCAATAAAGTTATTTGTGAACAAATACAGAGGCTAATGAGATAAAAACTGATTCATAAATATAGTCAAAGACAGTAAAAGTACCTTTTGTTCCATTGTAATGTAATCACGAACATCAGGCAGCTTATTCAATTGATAGCGCTTTTCTATAATTTTGGTTCGCTCAACCCTTTCTGCACGACAGGTCGACTGATACAATTAAACGCAAGCTGCACATCGTTCTTGGTTCATACTCTAGTTTCTCATAGTTTGAAGTGACAGTTTTATTTTGTTCCTGTTGATTTATTTATTCAAGAAATTTATTATGAATATGTAGCTTTCAAAACCCTGATTTTGGTTGTTATCTGTTGGGGTGCAAACAAAGTCCCACATTCGCTAGAAGTGGGGAAGATCACGAGTTTATAAGTATGGACAATATCTCCATTGGTATGAGGTCTTTTGGGTATAGCCCAAGAGCAAATACATGATGGCTTAGGCCCAAAGTGGACAATATCATACCAATGTAGAGATAGGTGATGTCCTAAGTCCCAACATTATCCTTGGGAAAAAAATAGTAATTGTTGTAATTCATATTAGAGTACATGGCAGATATTAATTAATAATAAAGATAGATCTATTGATAAGGGTAGGCGACTTCAGGTATGGGCTAAGTTTGGGAATTCCCCCATTGAGAATTGGGATTTTGTTCCCAATGGTTCCCGAAACAGTTCCCATAACAGGACCGGACATGTGAAATTGGTAAATTTTAAAAACAATTAATGCAGCTTAGTATTAGTTTCCAGTTTCTACTTTCCTAATTTCTTGTACAAATCACACAAATGAAGATATAAAAAACAGGATTAACATCGAGAACCTTAAACACATATAATAACATGACAAGTAACCTCCAAAATTTTGTCAATTATCATCACTAATCACTCATCAGGTACGAGGGAATTAAAATAGGCAAGGCAACATAATATATAAGTACATAACAATTAACATCCAGAAACATGACAATTTAGAACAATTTTTTCAAAATAATCAACCAACCCATCAACATTTTCTTCTTTTTTAGCTGTAATTTCAGGTTGAGAATCAAACTTGGTTTCTTTAGAATATGAAAATTCGATTTTACACAAAATTTCTGACCTTATGCGGAATTACAAACAATAAACAGGGCAAGTCATAATTACTGCTACTATGGAATTGAGACAGACAATTACCAAATCAACCAACAACAATAAAATCCACAATATTAATCAATAATAGAAATTGTGGAAAAGTAAATCAATCACACAAAATTCAGCATAATAATTTTGGTGACGAAGTGGAAAACTCTTGCTGAGTAAAAAACCACTTCGGGTATAGGCTACCACCCGAATCCACTATATAGAGAATAACTTACAGCGATGGTCAAGACCTATTGTGGCAACTCCACCGACTCAAGTACCTCAATACTGCAAGAACTCAAGGCAACTCCTCAAGCCCGCGACCCACGATTTTCTTCAGAACCTCTGAAGTCTCTGAGTAGATTATATCACCAATGACGCCGGAACTCCGACTACCAAAACTCCTCCTAAAGAACTCTAAAGGATTAGAGATTTTGGGTTAAGTTGTGTTGAAGGTTTAACAAAGAAACATTCACACCATTAAGGAAGAAGACAAGGAGATAAGAAGTCTTCAATGTGGAATCAAAGAGAGTGAAAGCTTTTTAGTGTTTTGGCTCAAGGGATTTGTGTTTCAACTAATGGGGATGGCAGCTACAAGTTTGTTTATATAAGTAGTGTGAAAAGCTAGGGTTTTCTAAGGTGAAAAGGGCAAAAAACGCGTCCAGATGCGACTGGCGTTCGAACGGTTTATCGAACGTTTCACGAACGCGTGCCCACTGGAAAGACTCGTTCGAACGCCACTTGAACGCACAACGAACGGATGCTCTCTGGAATGATCCCGTTTGAACCCAACAAGAACGTGACTCGAACGTTTGCTCTCTGGAATGCTCCCGTTCGAACCCAATAAAGAACGAAACACCAACGCCAATCGTTCGAACACTGCAACGAACACAGCACGAACGCATGTCTGATGCACAACAGCCAAAGACCAGTCAAATTGCACAAAGATTTTCATGAAAGATTACCACTCAATTGAACTTGTTTTTGTCACGGATACATGCCAATAAAAAATGGAGCCAACAGAATCAGTTTCATGAACCCAAGGAGCTGAAACAAAATTATTTGGCAAAACAGAACTAACCGGTTCACTAACTGGTGACTCCATATCAGTGCTGGCTCAGTTACAGTAACCCCGAAAGAGTGCTCATTTTTCACTTGTTGTTGTTGTTGTTCTTGACACGAAAACTTTTCTCGTTGTGAAACGACTTGGTGAGACCACTTATGACGAATTTCGTCGAAGAAGCTTGGCTTCACCTTTTACTTGGTTCTTCTTGTCTCAAGCTTGGCTTCACCTGTTTGAAGACTGTGACAATCGTGACATAAAAAGAAAGCAACAAAAAAAGGGAAATTCTCGTTTGTGACGAAAATTTTAAAATAGTTTATTTTTTCACATCAAATTTTAAATATCTCCGATTTTTCATTTTTATGAATAGGAAATTAACAAAATTAGTTTAAATTTTTTTTTATCGGTTTACGTTTTATCAAATCAAAATGTCAAACTTCTTAGAAGTAAATTTTGAAGAATCATTTTTCCTCGACGTCTACTCCATATTCAACGAAGCCTTAAGTTTTTTAATTTTTTAATTTTTTTTTAATTTTTTATTTGAAATTTCTCCGAAATCAATTCTTCGGATCCCCGAAATTTTTTTTTAAAATTTTTAAATTAAATTAAATTTATTTATTTTTTTGTTTGTTTGTTTTATTTATTTATTTTTTATATAATATAATATAATATATGATTTGTAATTTTTTTTTAACTTTTTGGGACTTATTTGTAAAAATCACATATATGAATAAAATTAAAACGGTTAACTATACATCAAAATGAAAATAATATATAAAACTATAAATCATCAAAATTAATGTCAAACAGTACCTCATCAGGCTCAAGATCTCTCTCAGCTGACATCTTCCTCAAAAGCTCTAGTATCTCCTCTAGTGTACACTCTATTCCCTTCTGTCATCCTCCAATCCTTTTGCTGATCCTCCATCCTCTGCATGCGATCATCCATACTCTTTTGTCGATCTGTAATCCTCATCTGAGCCTCATCTATCGAAATAACGCAATCACGTAATAAAGTGACTATGTGATCACCAACAGCTACAAGATGAGAATTGTGAAATGGACCAGCGCCATTTGAGCCTACTAAAGGGTGAGGGGGAGAAGGAGGAGGATCAACTTGTGACGACTGATTCTGCGTAGCACGAAAACCTATCAAACAGAGAAATAAAATAATTAAATGAATGAATCACTTTGTCACACGAATATATAAGTCATTTTATTATACTTGTCATGAAAACATCATCTGCATCTGTGCAATAGAGGCTCCTCCGTCGCATGAATCCCTGGTTAATGATCGTCGTATGCTTAAATGAGGCCACCTCATCATCAAATTAAGCTCGAAATGCTACAAGAGCCGGGTGTTGGGTTTTCTAGGTCAAACCAAGATCAATTAAGCAAGAAATCATGAGAATACGCAAAGTAAAGTAGCGGAAATTACTCACTTTGATCGGCTAAGTGGATGTAGGAGATAACAAAATTCCAAGCCTTTGTGTTGTGCTTCAAGCTCTCCTTTGATGTATGTTGAGCTTCCAAGCTTGTCCTTGAATTCTAAACTCATGGATTAGTGTCCCTAACACCTTTGTATGACTCTTTAAGTGTGCTAGCACTAGGAAAAAATTACAACAGTTTCTTCCTTGTTCTATGATAGTTTCGGCCAAGCCAAATGGGAGAGGAAGAAGATGAAGTTCACGCCCAAGGCATGAAGTTGGGAGAGAGAGAGTGATTTTTTGTGTAATTATAATTGATTTCCAAAAACAGTTATGATATACCAAAACCAAACTTTTGGTATTAGTAATTCCAAATGACAAAGAGTGTAAAATAAGCAACCACCAACTTCTATCACCATAAAGTAACAAAGTTGACTAGTTGATGTGACTTGTGGGCCCCACTTAGTTCAAAATCCGAGTGGGCCCGCAAACATATTCTGGGCTCGGGTTCGTTAATTCCGAATTAACGAATTTTCCGTTGCGACTTAATTAAATCAAATTTAATTAAATAATTATGCCTAGCAAAAATTACCGTTAAAGTTGCTCTCGAATTAATTCTAAATTAATTCGTTTGCCCGAATTAAAATCCAATTTTAATTCCGTTATGAAATCTAATTTCATTTAATATATCGAATATATTATTTTATCGATTAATTCCAAATTAATCGTTCTCTCTCTTCAAATAATATTTTATCCCAGATAAAATCTCTCCGCAATTAATCATAGATTAATTATGTTCGAATCATACGTCAACGGTGAATCTTCGGGAAGCGACCCATGGGATCTCTGGATATGTTGGCAGTAAATTCGGTCGTCGGACTATCCGAACACGTGCGTACCCGATACCACGTTCTTACCGATTTACAAGACATGGTTGGCTTCTAGCAAAGCACCGTGCCTACCCAATTCTACAGAAATATTCTTTTAAGGAATATATAATTTGTGTCAGGTGTAGTATACGTAGTATTGCGTATTGCGATCCAGTATCGGATGTCACATGCTAGGCCTGAGGCTGTAATTGTGTCTGCCCCGTACGAAGCATATATCGGATCTCTGGTAACTAGTCTCTATAATCGGATAAACATGACCTAGTCAAATTATCTAGATGACTGCAGTACTTAAGAGTACTAGTTCCGTATCCTGTGTAATCATCATCTCTATATGACTGAAGTGATACTTCTATCTTGACATCACACCCAATACACTACGATTCTCAATATACCCAGAAGAGGCGTACACAGAACCTGTTAAAGCCCCAGACGACCAAAACCAAAGTATATTGATTGTCGCAAGTATTAGCGATGCAAGTCTCAGGTTAAGACCAAATACACATACCCTGAATGCAGACTCCCATAGACACATAATCATATTACCAATGGGATTCTGCGGGGTCTATCCAGAGCGAAGCTGTTTCAATACCATCGGTAAACACAACCTCCTATTACACTTGCATAAGTATCCAATACTTAAATATATGAGAACTATGCCGTTATGCTCCCACAACGCGCACAAGTGCAATACTAGTCTATTCCGCATTATCGATGTCCAGTCTCGATAATACTACGACTAAGGATATTTAATGATTAAACCTTAGTGGATTAATACTGTCTCATATCTTATTAATATGGAACTAATCATATGGACTTTTATCATTCATTATCTTGGTAATCCAATTACAAATGATAAAAAAGCAATTTCCTTTGTCACATAGTTAATTTGTACAACAACATCATGTTCTGTACAAATAGTGATGCTATGGGTCATAATTGTCCAACAATCTCCCACTTGGCCTATAGCCAATCACTCAAGTGTCCTACACCTGAACTATGTACGGGTCGCTCAAACTTCTGCTGAGAAACAGCTTTCGTCAGCGGATTTGCAAGGTTATCATCTGATGCGATTTATTCGATCATCACATCGCCACGATGTATGATCCGACGAATCAGATAAAATAGTTGAAGTATATACTTGGATCCTAGATGAGACCATTAATTCTTTAGCCTGTGCAGTAGCCTAGCTCAGCTGCTAACAGAACTACTCCTAATCTAATTAGGAATTATTATAGATCCAAAATGCTTCTTTTGCTGCCTTAGCTGCAGCAATATTCCGCTTTTGTTGTTTATTCAGCAACAATATCTTGCTGGGAAGATTTCCAGCTCACTGTTCCGTTATTCAAACTATATAGTACCCTTATCACGACTTACAATCGTTATTGTCGGTTTGGAAACTTGCAGCAGTGAACCCAGTCACTTCAAGTTCTCTTTCTCCATAGCTTAAGAAAGCATCCTTAGTTCATCTAAGATACTTAAGGATGTTCTTAACATCAATCCAGTGACTATCAATTAGATTGGCCTGATTGTGACTCCATATGCTCAAATCATATGAGACACTAGGTCACGTACATATATTTCAATGTACTATTTCTCAGAGAGTGCCAACAACTTTTAGATCTATCCATGTAGATCCTTATTCCTGGAATAAAGGTTGTCTCTCCCAAGTATTATACGGAGAATTTTCATGAAAGCCAAGCTTTCACCGATTGTATTATGGGAATGTCATTTCTAAGAAATGATATGTCATCATTATATAGGACAATCATTGTCAGTGCGCTCCCACTAACCTTCTTATATACACAAGAATCATATTCGTTTTGAATTAAATCATATACCATTATGATTACATCAAAACGCTAGTTCCAAGAACGCAATGCTTGCTTCAATCCATAAATGAATCGATTTGACTTGCAAACCTTGTTTGCTTGTTTTGGTACGACAAAACCGTCAGGATGTTGTAAACATCCTCCAAAAGGTTTCCGTTTAAGGAAATCGGTTTTGATGTCCAGCTGTCATATTTCATAAATGAAACATGCAGTATTAGCAAGCATTATCCAAATGGATTTTAATCATGGCAACGGTTAAAAGGTTTCATCGTAATCGACACCATGTTGATGACGATACCATTTCTGTACAAGCCTAGATTTGTACGTTTCTATGTTTCCATCCACGTATGTCTTCCTTGAAGACTCATATAGTACGAATATGCACAATGACTTCCGGTACAACAACCAGTGTCTAAACTTGGTTGGTATACATGGAACCCATTTCGAACATCATGACACTTTACCATAAAAGGAGTCGATACCTTGTATCACTTCCTCATACGTAGCCGGTTGTCTTCCTCAATAAGATTGACATCTTCATGAGGTGAGATCAGAAACCCATACCTCTAGGTTGTTTTCCGACTCTCTCCGACTTGCGCAGATCTTGTGTATTCGAAGATTGTGGTACAGTCTCATCCCTGATGAACTGTTTGTGTTCCATTAAAGAATCGGTGCCTGGAACAGTATTACTCTGATTTTCATCGAGTTTTACTTTCTCCCACTTACCACTACATATAGGTATTCCTCTTAGGAAAACCGCATGGAGAGAAACAATTATATTGTTCTCTTGTGAGTTGTATAAGTACTATACTTTGGTTTCCCTAGGACAACCTACAATTAGGCACTTATCCGATTTGGGTTCTAGTTTGGTATCATCCAAACGTATGCCTAGCATTCCCAAATCTTCAGGAATGAGAAACCTAGTTTCTTTCCTGTTTATATCTAATATGAAGTCTGTCTAACAGATTTTCATGGAACCTTATTCAAAATAAGTATTGCATTGTTTAATGTGTATCCCTA
Organism: Zanthoxylum bungeanum; assembly: GCA_019454045.1. Lineage (NCBI taxonomy): Eukaryota > Viridiplantae > Streptophyta > Magnoliopsida > Sapindales > Rutaceae > Zanthoxylum > Zanthoxylum bungeanum. The sequence goes on from SKCR01042733.1 coordinate 34,939, forward strand.
GAAGGAAAATGGTAGCTCAGAGCGACTCATAATTAACCTTATCATGTCCATCAAAATTCGATTTCTCTGTTCGGACACACCGTCAAAATGAGGTGTTCCGTGAAGAGTCCATATTGAAAGAATACTATACTATTTCAAGTAATTGAGAAACTTATTGCTTAAGTATTTTTATCACGGTCCAATCATGATGTTTTAATACTCTTGCCGGTCTGTTTATTTACTTCGAGTTGAAACTCTAAAAGTTTCTGACTTGTGTTCCATTAAGATACACATAACCATAACGCGATGCCACATCCGTAAAGGTTACGAAGTATTCATATCCACCTCTAGCCTAGCTAGATATGGGCCCACTTACGTCACTATGAACGAGGGCTAACAGATCGGTGGCATTTGCACTTTTACCAAGTAAAAGATGTTTTAGACACTTTGCCTAATAAACTAGATTCGTAGACATCATTTGAATAGAATCAAATCCGTCCTAGTACTCACTCTTCGAAAGTGTGGATATACAAGTCTTGTTAATGTATCCCAGACAACAATGCCACAAATAAGACTCATCTGATTAATTCAGTTTGAGCTATTTGTTTGTCATGCTATATGTATGAGATTAATTTATATTCTAAATATAAATACTGTTATTCACATCCAATGTGTTTATCTCAATATCATCTTTATAAACAAAAACACTTAGTGTTCTAGAATATAAAGGTATACCCGCAACGGGTTAAACTTAGATATAGAGATAATGTTTCTAGTCAAACTATGTACATTATAACAGTTTCCTAATTTAAGTACATGCCCAAAGGGTAGTTCCTAAACTTAGGTTTCTACGGTTAAAACAGCGACTCTCGTCCCGTTTCTGATTCGCAGGTAGATCTCAACTGAAGCCAGTCTTCTGCTAATAATCAGATTCCGCACATCAGTACATATATATGTACCACATTCAGTATCAAAAATCCAATTTTGAAACTAGTAGTGAACATGTTTATGACAAACATACTTGAAGCCGGAGCCTTGCCCCGCCTTCATTTCCTTCATGTCTGCCTTGTCCATACGGTAGTCACGTTTCAGTGACCCCGTTTGCCACATTTTAGGCATACATCTTGGGATATGTCTTTTGTCTTCCTAGAAGACTGTGATAATTTTGCCTTTGCCCATTTTAGAAGCTCTGACTCTGCCTCCTAGAGCATAGCCATCAACTCTCCAAGAGTTTACTCTTGGTTCATAATGAACCTGCCCTAGCTTTCGGGTAGAGACTATAAGATCAAATCTTGGTAGTCTCGGCCATATAGGTAATGCCCAGCTAACCTAGCTGATCGATGTCAGCAATCATCTGCGACACCTAGTGCTCGACAGATGTACCCTCTGACATAAGCGAGCGAAAGAGCTTTTTTTATAATTCATATTTCTAAGATCTAAGGATAGATCTATGAAGATCTTCAATTTCATCATCATGGTACAATGATCTAATCCTTAATTCTGACGATGGAATTAAAGAGTCATTGCAGTAAGCATAACAGATTGAGCACTAAAGTTATCATCACCATGAGTCTTCCAAAACTCATGCTCCACTATTTGCTAAACTCCGGGCTCAGGCTCGAGATGTCACTCTATCAAATAGAATAACTTCTCAGTTCCCAGGACTATCCTGAGGTTCTATTCCCAATTTGAAAATTAAAGCCGTTTAAAGACATTTTCACCCAGGATTATGTTTTAAACGCTAATCTTTCAGTTATCTTGATTCCAATAGTCTAACTATTCAATCAACAATTTCAGGTACAATTGAATATAATAATTACTATAGTCTAACTATATAATCAACTACTATTTGATTGGTTAAATTCAAATATATTTGATTACTATAATCCAATTATATAATCAACTATAAATGACGTAGTTTGAATACAGTCCAACTGTTTAATTTAAAACAACAATAAAATATTAGTCCAACTAATATATTTATATTTAAATAATGACGAAAAATGAAATGAGCGCTTATTGGCAAGTATCTAAACGAAATTGCAAATTTAATACTTGCCTCCCACTATTTTTCGGCGAGCTTCTAACCCTCTGTTGAGTACTCGGGAAACTTAGTTTCCTAGTGGGCTAGGATCCCGTTAAATAACACACAACCTTGACTTTGGCCAACAAGTTGTATGAAACTTAACTAGGTAGATCTCTAAGATCAATTGGATCTCATCCAATTCCTAGATCCAGTAGGTGGACATCCAAGTCCGAAACATATATCTAATATATGCCAATATATCCAATATATTCCCTAACCTTTTTCCTCTGAATCAACTAAGCCTTGGCTTTGGCACAACAAGCTTAATGATTCCAGTTAAGCGGGACCCATTGACTTTGGAAAGCTTCGTAATCGATGTCGATGGACAAGAAGTGATCTTGACTTTGGCCAACAAATTACAACTTGGACAAGACATGCGATATGGAACAAAGCCTTCATGATTCAAACACATCCGCGATGGACAAAGGTCTTGACTTTGGCCAACAAACCAGTGCCAATCTTGGATCTTGAGAGAGAATCACTCAATGGAAGGAAACCATTTAATATTTGTTGATGGTTTTTCGCGTAATTGGCAACCAATTAATTATCTTTGATTAGGTCTCATCATACACCCTTAAACATGCATTCTAAAAGCATAATAAGGCGCAGTAAATAAATTAATAATGATATGTGGATGGATATCTCACAAATTGTTGCTAGAACAAATCACTCCCTTTCCTCTCCCCGGCTAGCACAATTCTAACTTCTACCCAATTACATAACACTTCTAAAGAAACCTCATTTACATTGAGGGGAATAGGTGAGAAGAGGATTACAAAGAATCGAGAGATAAAGGCTGGACACGCATGTCCAATTTAATAAATTCTAAATTTATTACAACAATTTCCAAAATTGCCCTCACCCATCTAATATCCATCCGATATACATTATTCATACATCACATCCATGTATTCACACAAAGCATGTTATCAATCAATCTAATCCAATTAATTAATCTTTGATTAATGATCATCCAATGTTCAAACAACGATTTGATTTGCTCGTTTAAGAATAAGTACTCAAAGTACGAATTCTTGAATTATATCAAACTACAATATTAAATCCAATTTAATTTGTATTCAATACTAATTCTTTATTAATTCCAAATTAAATAATTACATTTTTAATGTGCATTTGCGACTTAGATTCCAAATCTAATCTTAATGGGTCTCAAAGCTCAATTAACATCCAATGTCAATTTAATTAAAGTCCAATGGGCTTTCAATTAATTTATAAGGCATGAACTTTGGCAACCAAAGCCCAATAGGGAATCACCCTTTGCCACAAAATTAATTTTGGCCCATTAGGCCCAATTAAATTTTAAAAGCTTAATTATCATATTTGGACTTTATAGAAATGGTTTTAGGCCCAATTGGATCCAACCAATTATCCTAAACCATACTTGGCCCAACCAAGCCCATTAAGCCCAAATACAACATTTCTTAGCCTAATTCCAAATTAAGCCCAATTAATTTAATCACAATATTCCAAATATCACAATTATTAATTAAAGTGTATTAGCCATAATTAATTAGTTAAATTAATATTTCCAAAACACCAATTACACTAATTAATCATGCTTAAATTAATCAATTTATGTCCAACATAATTAAAGCAAAATCAATCCCAACATGCTCTATTTGGTCACGGCAATATGGATATTTTTCCATTAATTTTGATTTCAATCCAATTAAATCACAAATCAATATATCCAAGCATTTCAAACACATCCAATGGTTTAAAAAATAAAAATCACCATGACCTAGGGTAATCTTGAATTCGGCCAAGCCAACAATATTGGGGGAAATTAATCCAATTAATTTTTCATCAAATGGATTATAAATAACTCTAAGTTATCAATATATAAGCATATTCAAACAAACAATTTGATCAAAACATGCTTAAATAAAAAATACCCAAATCAAGATTAAGAACCCTAAATTCAATTTCATGCTCAATTATGGCTCTGATACCATTGTTGAGTTTTCTAGGTCAAACCAAGATCAATTAAGCAAGAAATCATGTGAATACGCAAAGTAAAGTAGCGAAAATTACTCACTTTGATCGGCTAAGTGGATGTAGGAGATAACAAAATTTCAAGCCTTTGTGTTGTGCTCCAAGCTCTCATTTGATGTATGTTGAGCTTCCAAGCTTGTCCTTGAATTCCAAACTCATGGATTAGTGTCCCTAACACCTTTGTATGACTCTTTAAGTGTGCTAGCACTAGGAAAAAATTGCAACAATTTCTTCCTTGTTCTATGATAGTTTCGGCCAAGCCAAATGGGAGAGGAAGAAGATGAAGTTCACGCCCAAGGCATGAAGTTGGGAGAGAGAGAGTGATTTTTTTGTGTAATTATAATTGATTTCCAAAATCAATTATGATATACCAAAATCAAACTTTTGGTATTAGTCATTCCAAATGACAAAGAGTGTAAAATAAACAACCACCAACTTCTATCACCATAAAGTAACAAAGTTGACTAGTTGATGTGACTTGTGAGCCCCACTTAATTTAAAATCCGAGTGGGCCCACAAACACATTCTGGGCTCGGTTTCGTTAATTCCGAATTAACGAATTTTCCGTTGCGACTTAATTAAATCAAATTTAATTAAATAAATATGCCTAGCAAAAATTATCGTTAAAGTCGCTCGCGAATCTATTTCCAAATTAATCGTTCTATCTCTTCAAATAATATTTTATCCCAGATAAAATCTCTCCGTAATTAATCCTAGATTAATTATGTTCGAATCATACGTCATTAGTGAATCTTCGGGAAACGACCCATGAGATCCCTGGATATGTTGGCAGTAAATCCGGTCGTTGGACTATCCGAACACGTGCGTACCCGGTACCACGTTCTTACCGATTTACAATACATGGTTGGCTTCTAGCAAAGCACCGTGCCTACCCAATTCTCCTGAAATATTCTTTTAAGGAATATATAATCTATGTCAGACGTAGTATACGTAGTATTGCGTATTGCGATCCAGTATCAGATGTCACATGCTAGGCCTGAGGCTGGAATTGTGTCTGTCCCGTACGAAGCATATATCGGATCTCTGGTAACTAGTCTCTATAATCGGATAAACATGACCTAGTCAAATTATCTAGATGACTGCAGTACTTAAGAGTACTAGTTCATTACCCTGTGTGATCATCATCTCCATATGACTGAAGTGATACTTCCATCTTGACATCACTCCCAATACACTACGATTCTCAATATACCCAGAAGAGGCATACACAAAACCTGTTAAAGCCCCGGACGACCAAAACCAAAGTATATTGATTATCGCAAGTATTAGCGATGCAAGTCTCAGGTTAAGACCAAATACACCTACCCTGAATGCAGACTCCCATAGACACATAATCATATTACCAATGGGATTCTGCAGGGTCTATCCAGAGCGAAGCTGTTTCCGTACCATTAGTAAACACAACCTCCTATTACACTTACATAAGTATCCAATACTTAATATATGAGAACTATGCCGTTATGCTCCCACAACGCGCACAAGTGCAATACTAGTCTATTCCGCATTATCGATGTCCAGTCTCGATAATACTACGACTATGGATATTTAATGATTAAATCTTAGTGGATTAATAATGTCTCATATCTTATTAATCTGGAACTAATCATATGGACTTTTATCATTCATGTATCTTGGTAATCCAATTACAAATGATAAAAAAGCAATTTCCTTTGTCACATAGTTAATTTGTACAACAACAGAATGTTCTGTACAAATAGTGATGCTATGGGTCATAATTGTCCAACACCGGGTGATAACCATACCATGAGGAATGCTTGTCTTACTATGAGCATGAACCCGAAACCAATGCCCTATAATAAGAGCTCTTATACACATCCTACGGCCCTGCAGAAACAAGCAATAACATGATTTGTCTTAGTTGATTGATTATAAAATAACTTATTACATATATCTATTTATTTAATTTTATTAAACAAAAGGACTTTTAATATTATACAATCAAACAATCTAGTGATTTAAAAAAACTTTTTTAATTGACAACTACACCCAACAATTTTTTTTAATCAAAAGTTCTATTGCTAAAAGCTTATAAATAAAAGTTATACTTTCAATTGAAGTCTGATAGAACTGTCACAAGCTGTTTGGAAGTCGAGAAAATGAAAGAAAATGACAGAGAAAACTTAAAGAATTTTGGAGAGAATTATGTGTAAGTCTTACAATGAACGATTTATGATTATTGCTGTCAAAAGAATTACACAGGCTATAAGCTTTATATACTGACTAATAACAGAAATCTAACTGACTGTTAACAGAACACTAATTAACTGCTGATCTGTTATAACATATTTGACAGGTCAGCAGGGAAAACAACACTCAAGATCAAGAGAAACAACACTTACAACACTCTAGATATATTAATCTAACATCCCCCCTCAAGCTTATGGTCTATGACTGACCATGAGCTTGAAACGCAAATCAGCAAAGTGATCAAAGCTCAACGGTTTAGTCAGCACATCTGCAATCTGGTTGAAACCTGGAATATGCTCTACCAACAGTTCCTTTCGAGCTATGTGTTCACGAATAAAATGAAGATCAAGTTCAATGTGTTTGGTGCGAGGATGATAAACAGAATTCTTGGCAATTGCTTCTGCGCTTTTGTTGTCGCACCAAATCCTGGGAGTTTGCATAATGGTAACCTTCAACTCATTGAGCATATAGATAATCCATAGAATTTCAGAAGCCATCAGTGCCAATGCTCGATACTCGGCCTCGGCTGTGGAACGAGAGACTATGCTATGTTTCTTGGAAGACCATGAAACTAAGTTGTGCCCCAAATAGACACAGTAACCTCCTATTGACTTACAGTCATCTGGGTCTGATGCCCAATCAGCATTTGAGTAGCCAGTGATATGTGGAGCTGAGCTTAAAAATGACATTGGGTGGATAACAGGCACACCTGAGGCTTAAGAAGTTATAGTCAGGCTTGGTGTGATACAATTTGTCATAGGGTGACAAGTTGTTCAACACAGGTGTGGGCATTCTGTTTATAAGATAGGAAGTAGTGAGGAAGGAATCCCACCAATATGTCAAGGGTAACTGAGCCCGAGCTAGAAGGGTTAGGCCTGTTTCAACAAGATGTTTGTGCTTTCTTTCTACAACACCATTTTGATGGTGGGTGTGTGGACAACTGTGTCTAAACTCAATACATTTTGACTCTAGAAACTGAACAAAGTTTCTGTATTTACCTCCCCAATCAGATTGTAGTGACTTGATTGGTAAACTCAGCTGTTTTTCAACAAGTAGTTTAAAGGTTTTGAAAGTGTTTAGTGACTCAGATTTGACTGTCAATGGGAAGATCTAGTGATATCTGGTGAAATCATCAACAAAGTTGATGTAGTACCTATATCCACTGGCTGACTCTAAGGGTGAAGGACACCAAACATCTGTATATATGAGTTCAATAGGTGATTTGGTTTTAATATGAGTAGCGGGAAAATGAAATCTGTGTATTTGCCCTATTGACATGTTTTGCAGAAATCAAAAAAACATGAATGAGACACATTTGACATATTATTGTGCAGAAAAAAACTTGCAATCTATTTAAGAACATATTTACTTGGATGACCAAGTCTTTGATGCAATATGCTAGCAACATTAAGAGAAGAAATAAGAGCAATATGAGTGTTTGAACAATTTTTGATAGGGTAACTTTTACTAATCTTATCAGTAACATCATTATTTATCAGAATAGAAAGCATGTATCTAGGCTTAGGACCAGATGATTGGGCATAATAAAATGGATTTGTTTCTCTAAAGGCCAGCAGTCTGTAGAGGCCATTCTCAGAAGTTCCCTAGGCCAATATGGTTCCCTTCCTCTTGTCATTGACAAAGCAAATATTAGATAGAAATTCAATTAGGACATCATTATCTTTGATTAGTTTTGAAATGATAATGAGATTTTTGGTAATAAGAGGCACACAAAGCATATCACATAGCATTAACTTAGAACCAAGTGAAGTACGAAAGCATCCACTCCCTATAAATGCAATTTTAAGGCCTTCTCCATTTCCAACTAATAACAAGCTATTACCTGAGAATTCACTTGCATTGCTCAAGTTCTGCACATTGTTGGTGATATGATGAGTGGCTCCACTGTCAAGGTACCAACCTTGATCTGCAACATGTTCTGGTGAAGCAAAATAGGCTGTTGTGCTCTCCTGAAGTTGTTGAGGAAATGCTGTTGATTGAAGCTGTTGTGGAAAAGGCTGTTGAGGATGGAAATGATTGATAAAGTATTCCTTATTAAACCTATTTCTGTATTCCATTGTTGTATGCCTGGGTTTGTAACAACTCCGACATACCACATTAGCGTTCCCTGCAATGTAGTTACCCCTTTCATTTCCAGGATATCCTTTGCCATAGCCATTGAAACCTCCTCTTGCCTGATTCCAGTTCCCACTGCTTCCTCTACTCTGATGACTCCAATTACCTCATTGATTCTTCCAATTTCCTACATTGCTGCCATTCCAATTCCCACTTCTTCATTTACCATTATAGAACACATTTCCTCTACCAAAATTATTGAAACCTCATCTGTTCATGTTGTTGAAGTTACCTCTGCCTTGGTTATTTCTTTGATTAAAGATAGATTGAGTTAAGTTGGCATTGAAATTGGCTTTATTCTCTTTAGCATTGTGATGAGCTTCTAATCTTGCCTCATGTGTAAGAAGCATGCCATATGCATCATCAACGCTCATAGTAGCTAGATTGGCAGTAATAAGCACTACTACATGATCATAATCTTGTCTAAGTGGTGTAATTAAGTGTGTGATAAAGTCAGTTGTGCCTACAACATGACCTGCTACTGCTAGGTTATCAGTGATGCTCTTCAACTTTACAAAGTATTCTTGTAATGACAAGTTACCTTTCTTTAGATTAGTTAGCTGAGATTTGAGCTGCACCTTCTTTGCTTCTGTTTCAGATCCAAACTGCTTCTCAAGTCGTTTCCACATCTCAAAAGGTGATCCAGAGCTTGCAACAAGCACCAAAATTTCAAGACTCATACATGACATAAGCCAGCTCATTAGGATCTGATCTTGTCTCATCCACAGCTCTGAATTGGAGCCATCAGGAACTTATTTGCTTTCAATCAACCGTTCTAATCCATTACTTTAATGGATGAAATCACTTGCAATTTCCTGATCATGTAGTTGCTGCGTTCAAGCTTGATTGAAGTTGAAAAGGTAAAAGAGATTGCAGAGATTTGAGAGTTGCTTGACGAGGCCATTGCTTGATCTGTAGTATGAAACCTAGATCTGGAGCTCTAATACCAAATTGAAGTTTGATAGAACTGTCACAAGCTATTTGGAAGCCGAGAAAATGAAAGAAAATGATAGAGAAAACTTAAAGCATTTTGGAGAGAATTATGTGTAAGTCTTGCAATGCATGATTTATGATTATTGTTGTTCAAAAGAATTACACAGGCTATAAGCTTTATATACTGACTAATAACAGAAATCTAACTGACTGTTAACAGAACACTAACTAACTACTGATCTGTTATAACAGATTTGACAGGTCAGCAGGGAAAACAACACTCAAGATCAAGAGAAACAACACTTACAACACTCTAGATATATTAATCTAACATTTTCAAAAGCTTTATTTAAGAAACTGTACCAAACAGACCCTAAATAAGTAAACGTTGCACATGAATAAAACACTTTGGAAAAAGAGACTAACAGTTAAATTTCAATCGATATATGCTTTCATCTGTACTCAATATTCCTTGATCACAAAGTTCCTGTTGTTTTTTTTTTTTTCCAAAGCATTTTATATCATTAAAGCTCTTGCATCTAAATCAAATTAATTATATATTATTTATGAATGGTTGTTATATTGTAGTTCAGACTCAACTCACACGAATAGAGAGGAAATTATGTTATTAGTAGGATATTTAATAAATAAAAATAAAAAATCTCATATCACTCCCGATTTGAATTTCTCTCTTTAAAAGGTTGAGTTCTAATGTATGCAATATGTTTTTGTTAATCTCTAGGTTGAATAAATAATTACACATTGAACTTAGTGAATAAATAATAAAAAGTCTAGGTTTAATGTATGTAATATGCGAGTTCTTAAAAAAATAATTATTAAGAACAACAAAAAAAATATTAAAATTAGATTTGTGTTGACTATTTTATATGATTTGGGTTTGGTATGTACTTGCTATAATTTTTTAATTATTTGTAAGTTTTATTTATATGTTGACTTACATTAAAAGAATGAGGTAAATATTTCAAATAAAGAGACAGGTAGTCACGTATAGTCTTATAATTCCTTGAGTCTCATGCCTTTTTTAAGAGTTATAATATCGCAAAACACACTGCAAGCAAAAATAAGGTTTGATAGACTGGTGATAACTGTTGGAATGTTATATAAATTAACCCGCGCGTTGTGCGAGTGATCTACTAGTCACCTGCAGTATAGGTGACACCATGTGACATGAGCCAATCTTATGGAATTATGAGCCACCACTTGAGAGCCAATAGGCCATAAAAGTGCTGTGATAATTAAGAGTTAGGTCTTAAGCCACCACTTGAGGACAATATGAAACAAGTGTTAAGACAACAATTTTGAGATTTTCTTTTGATTTCCTTACTGAAATAAATAGTATCATGAGCCACCACTTGAGGGCCATTAGACCACAAAGTGCTATGATGATTTGGATTTAGTTCTTGAGCCACCACTTGAGAGTAATATGCCACAAAGTGATAAGACAATAATTTGAGAATTTTTATCTAATTTAGAAATTATTTATGTGATATGATTTTTTGAATATTAAAAGTATGTTTAACCCTAATGAGCAAACTTTACGTTAATGTAATGTTTTATAATTCATTTAAAAACTTATTATATAATTATGATATTTTAAATCCTTTATGAATTACGTTTTACCATTCGATTTATTACTTGTCAAAATACTAATTTTTCCGTTTATATTGTTTTGAAAAGACAATGGTATATTCTATGCATTTGCGTTGTATATAAGTATGTATGCATTTTGATTAAAAAATAAAAAATAAAAGCTAGTTTGCCTATTGAGTTTTATACTCATTATAGTTTATTAAGATTCCCAAAGATAAAATTGATTCCTGAGGTGTGAGGAGTTTGAATTGAAATGACATCTTAATGTCAAATGGCTTGATTCAAGGTTCTATCAGTTTTGGCATAAGATTTTCCGCTAACACTTGATTTGATGATTAGATTTAAAAAATGATGATCTAGAGTTGTAAATCTTTTTGAGAGCTTTTGGTGTAATTAAGGTTCACATTTATATTACATGGTTGGTTATTGAAGAATATTTATTAAGTTCAACGCTTTTACAATTTAAAATTTAGATACAAATATAACATAGATTGTAATATCTCGATTTCTTCTGGTTTTGAAAATCGGGGTGTTACAATTACTAATCTTCTAGTTTTAAGAATAGAGCTGGCTTTTTATCTTCTTTTCTTAATTGAATTTTGTCTTTCAGCAAGCATCAACAGAATGAAACAACTTTATACTCTTAGATTGTGAAAAAAATAAAAAAACGGAATAAAGAAAATGATACTTATGAATTGATGCAAATAGCCAAAAATCTCAAGAAATAACTAGTAAATCTTATGCAGTTAATATTCAAACACTATGAAAGAAAAATATAAACATATGACCATAGATAAACAAAGATTCAATTCAAGTTAAAAAGAGAGAAACTTACCCCAAATATGAACTGAATACCACTGCACAGCCTTTGTTGCTTCTGTAATGAATCCAGTAGTTTCCAAAATCCAGCTGCCACTGAAAGGTCTTGCTATTAAGTGCAGGCCACCCTTGAAGATTCCATGAAGAAGTTGTCATACAACTTTAGGTAATCTTTGAAAATTGAAGAAACAACCACCATGAATCAAGGAGCAATTGGTGGCATAAATCAAGGGTGAACAGTAATCAATCATTGCCTATAAATTCAGGCTTACAGGGAGCTTAAAAACCATCCCAAAGAGTTGTAAACATAGAGAGAAAGTGAGGTTTTTGTAAGTGTTTCAAGTTTGTAAATATTTGTATCTATTCTTGATAGTAATAGAATTCAATTCGGTTTTTTCCTCAAAATCCTCTCTAAAGTGATCGGTGAATCACAACAAGTGGTATCATGAGCTTCGGTTGTTCTTTGGAGTCGTAAAACCGATTAACAGAGCTTCCGATCGGAAAACCGATTTCGACGAAAGTTGTCAAAAATCCAATTTGAGGGTACCATCAGCTAGTTCACGGTGAGACGAGCTCGGTGGTATTTTCCGGCGACAGAACCGACGTTCAGATTGGCCGCACGCTGCCACCACGCGCCGGCGAGTGAAGCCCAGTCTCAGACACGCGCTCCACACGTCAGACAGAGGTTGAAGACGAGTCCAGTCAGCGCCACGTCAGCGTCCAGTCAGCGCACAGTCAGCAGACATGTCATCCGCCACGTCAGCGCCACGTGGCTGCCACGTCAGCGAACCAGTCCCACACTGCCATGTCAGCACTGCCACATCAGCAGCCACGTCAGCACTGCCACGTCAGAAGCCTGGTAAATTTCATTTAGCCCCCTGACGTTTTGAAATTTACAATTTTACCCCAGAACTTTTAGGAATTTACAAATCAGTCACTGACTAATGAAGTGTCTATTCCACCATTTTCGACCATTCCGGACGCAACGGTGACCTCGAATATGTGAAATTCAGCCCCGATTTTAGTGTATTTTCATTTTAAACTTTAAAACTTAAAATGGAAATAGAAGATTCCCATTCTGGTGCAATGATTAAACTGGCTGCAACTAATTACTCCCTCTGGAGACCTCAGATGATAGATTTTTTGCATTGTAAAGATCTGTTTGATGTCATCGAGTTGAAGGGAGAGAAACCAGAGTCTGTTAAGGAGTATGACTGGAATAAACTCAACAACAGAACTTTGGGTCAGATTAGGCAGTGGATCGGTCACAGTGTCTTCCACCACGTAGCACATGACACATATGCTTATGAAATGTGGAGGAAATTGGAAGACATGTTCTAGGCCAAAACAGCTCGGAATAAGGCCTTAATCATGAGGCGTTTGGTGAACCGAAGCTACAGAGTGGAACTTCCGTTGCAGAACACACCAACGAGTTCCAAAGCCTGGTGAACCAGTTGTCTGCAGTAGACATGCAACTGGCAGACAAAATTCAAGCCCTATTGCTACTCAGTTCTCTTCCTGATAGCTGGGAAACTCTGGTGGTTACTCTCAGCAACTCAGCTCCAGGAGGCAAACTTACCATGCCTATGGTAAAAGATGCCCTGTCAAATGAAGAAGCCAGAAGAAAAGACGTGGGATCAGATCAAACAGAAGCCCTTGTCTCAGAGCAGTGAGGAAGACAGCAGGATAAACATCAAGGTATGAGGATAGGCAGAAGCAAAAGCAGAGGCAAATCCAAGGACGAGAAAAAGACATACAAGTGCTTCCACTGTGGCATTGAAGGCCACTTGAAGAAAAATTGCTGGAAACTGCAACGGGAGCAGGGACAAGACAATAACCAGTCGAAGAAGAATGATGCGAAGACACTAGTAGTTACCACAGTAGATGTAGCTATATGCTCCGGCCAGGAAGAAGCATGCCTTCACACCGCAACTCAGGATGTCGAGTGGGTGGTAGATACTGCAGCATCCTACCACGTCACTCCTCACATGGATTTCTTCACAACATACAAAGCATGAGACTTTTGAGCAGTGAAGATGAGGAATACCAGTTCTTCTCAGATATTGGGAATTGGTGAAATACAATTGCGGAAAAATGCATGGTATTGTGAAGGAGGTCAGACATGTTCCAGAACTTCGGCTCAACTTACTCTCGGGGGTAGCCCTTGACAAACAGGGTTATACTAGCCACTTCAGCAATGACACTTGGAGGATGATAAAAGGTGCCATGGTCATCGCCCGAGGACATATCTGTGGAACCTTATACAAGACTCATGTGAAGATTTGTGCAGAAAGCCTAAATGTAGCTGAATCGGAGGCTTCTCAGAATATGTGGCACCAGAGACTCGGTCACATGAGTGAAAGGGGGTTCTCTACCTTGACAAAGAAGGATCTAATCTCTGTCTCCAAAAATGCTGCTCTGGATCCTTGGAACCACTGTCTATTCGGTAAGCAACACAGAGTCTCTTTCAATTTCTCTTCTACAAAGAAATCAGAGTTACTCAGTCTGGTGTACTCTGATGTATGTGGTCCCTTGGAGGTAAATTCACTAAGCGGTAATAAATATTTTCTGACTTTCATTGACGATGCTTCTCGGAAAGTATGGGTGTATTTCCTGAAATCAAAGGATCAAGTCTTGGACTATATCAAACTGTTTCATGCCATGGTCGAGCGTGAAACAGGGAAGAAACTGAAGTGCCTTCGCACAGACAATGGAGGCGAATACACTTCTAGGGAGTTCGATGCCTACTGTGGAAGCCACGACATTTGACACGAGAGGACTGTTCCACGCACCCCACAACACAATGGTGTCGCTGAAAGGATGAACCGCACCATTATGTAGAAAGTCGGAAGCATGATCAACATGGCTAATCTGTGCAAAGCCATTATGGGGAGAAGCTGTTCGTGCCGCATGCTACCTGATCAACATATCACCATATGTACCGTTGAACTTTGAGATTCCGGAGAAAATGTGGTATGATAAGAATCCCTCATATTCTCACCTCAGAATATTCGGATGTTTAGCATTTGCACATGTATCCAAGCAGCTCAGGCAGAAGCTCGATGCAAGGACTACTCCATGCATCTTCATAGGCTATGGAGAAGAGGAATTTGGATACAGACTATGGGACCCGAAGGAAAGGAAGGTCATCAGAAGCAGAGATGTAGTGTTTCTTGAAGACCAGATAATAGAAGACATTGAAAAACCCAAGATGCCTTCTAAAACCAGTGCCGACAATGTCGATGCAAATCTAGACACAACCACATCACCAACACCAGTGGCCACAGATGATGATGGGGTGCAAGACATACCAAAAGCAGAACCAGAGGAGGAATGAGGTATTGAGCAGGGGGAGCTACAACCTGCTCCATCAGAGGCTCCGGGATCATCCACAGATCCGGATGACAACAGACAGCCAGAACCTCCAGTACGAAGATCTGAGCGAGGCCGGATTCTATCAGCCAGATACTCAGGATCATAATACATTCTGCTTACTGACGAAGGGGAGCCAGAAACCTTCAACGAAACGATATCTCCTAAAGACAAAGACAAATGGCTGCACGCAATGCAGGATAAGATGAAATCTCTGCAGAAAAACAACACTTATGAGATAGCCAAGCTCCCACATTGAATGAAGGCACTGAAGAACAAATGGGTATTTAAGCTCAAGAAAGATGGCAGCGGAAAAGTGGTGAAACATAAAGCTCGGCTAGTAGTCGAATGATTCCTATAGAAAAAGGGAATTGACTTTGATGAGATCTTTTCACCGGTGGTAAAAATGGCTTCAATCCGAGTCATCCAAGGATTGGTAGCCGGATTGAACTTGGAGCTTGAACAGATGTATGTCAAAACAACATTTCTTCATGGTAATCTGAATGAAGAAATCTACATGGAGCAGCCAGAAGGATTCAAGGTTTCAGGAAAAGAAAACCTTATTTGCAAGCTGAAAAAGAGCTTGTACGGGCTCAAACAAGCACCGAGGCAGTGGTACAAGAAGTTCGACTCATTCATGGTGGGTCAAGGCTACAAAAGAACTGCAGCAGATCAGTGTGTATACATTCGGAGGTTTCCAGATGGAAATTTCGTTGCTCTTCTACTCTGTGTAGATGACATGTTGATTGTTGGACAAGAAGCAGCGAAGATCAGCCAGCTGAAGAAGGAACTCTCTAAGTCTTTCGACATGAAAGATTTAAGACCAGCTCAACAGATTTTGGGAATGGAGATTGTTCGTGATAGACAGAACAAGAAGTTGTGGCTTTCACAGGAGAGGTATATTGAACGGATAATCATGAGGTTCGATATACAAAAAGCCAAACCAGTCAGCGTTCCGCTAGAGCACCATTTCAAACTGAGTAAGAGTTCGTGCCCCTCATCCAAGAAAGAGATAGAGGAAATGTCAGCAATACCATATTCTTCAGCTGTTGGAAGCCTAATGTATGCAATGGTATGTACCAGGCCAGATATTACACACGCAGTGGGTGTAGTGAGCCGTTTTCTCTCTAACCCTGGAAAGCAACACTGGGAGGCAGTCAAATGGATTCTCAGGTACCTCAAGGGTACAACGAAGTTTCGTCTGTGTTATAGGGGAGCTGATCCGATCTTGGAAGGCTATACAGATTCAGATATGGCAGGACATCTTGATGGTAGGAAATCTACATCAGGTTTCATCTACACTTTTACAGGGGGAGCTGTGTCATGGCAGTCAAGATTGCAGATGTGTATTGCATTATCCACAACAGAGTCTGAGTACATTGCTATAGCTGAGGCAGGAAAAGAAATGTTGTGGTTAAAGCGGTTTCTCCAAGAGTTAGGGATCAAGCAAACAGATTACAAGATACATTGTGACAGTCAGAGTGCTCTGGACTTGAGCAAAAACTCAATGTATCATTTCCGGACGAAACACATTGATATTAGTTATCACTAGATACACGAGGTGATGGATCAACAACTGCTGAGACTGGTGAAGATCCATACATATGAGAATCCAGCTGACATATTAACAAATGTGGTTACTCGGGACAAGCTAGAGCTGTGCAGAGACATAGCCGGGATAGCTGTCAGATGAAGATAGTTTCAGACGTAGCTGGAGGGGGAGAATTGTAATGAATCCAGTAGTTTCCAAGATCCAGCTGCCACTGAAAGGTCTTTGTAGGCACTGCATTTTGCATGTAAGTCCCGATGATGAGTCTCGTACGGAGGCACTACTCTTTAGGTTGCGAAAGTCGCGGGAAACGAATGTCGGAAGGGGAAATCCAGAATAAGTATGTCATCGGATTCAATTCACATGTTCACTGCTTTCGTTCGTGCTGCGTTCGTGAACACGTTCGAACGCCAAGCAGATTGCGGGTGTTCGTGCAGCGTTCGAATAGGCGTTCGAACGGTGTAGGTACTTTTGGTTTTATTGCTAGCCTCACGCCCAAGCCCATTTAGCCCACCAAAACCCACCCAAAAATAATTAAAAAATTTAAAACATGTCACAAATTAAAATAATATCATTCCTAAATTAAATAAAACACATCCCAATATAAATAATTCACATAACTAAATAAACAAATCAAATATATCACCTTCCCAATCAAACCAAATCTCCTCCTTAACTTAAGAAGATTTTTCCTTGTGAAATACTAAACAAAATATTCCCCCCATAATTACTTGATCCATTCCTATTCAAACCATAGAAACCCTAGCCTTTGCCTATAAAAAGAAGCCTAAACCAACCTTTCACACCCTGGCACATACATACAAATCACAGAAAATTCTGCAAAGCATTAGCACCCAAAACTCTCCTAGCATCTCACGCCCAACACAAGAAACAACAAACAAATAATTCCTTTCTCCTCTCTCGGCAATAGCCGAATACTCATCCCTCAAGACCCCCTCAATTGCCGCATAAACTCAGCCCCTTTAACTCACCGAAACAGTCCCCAGACCACACCATAACACCACCGAAAATCATCCCAAACAGTAGCTGAAACGACCAAAAATAGTGAACAAAAACTTCACTTTAAAACCCTTAAATCACCGCAAGAAACAGCAGCAAAACAGAGGAAACAACAGCTCAAAACACCGAAGCAGTGAACGAGAGTAGTGGACCAGTGAACTGGAGGAATTGCGGAGCACCATTTCGAGAGACGACCTAAGAGGTTAGACCTGAGGGCACCCATTTTATTTATTCTAAATCTTTTTTTGTTGTTTATTAGAATTCCCTCGCATGAGAGTCGTTTGTTGATATATGTTGTGGTCATTGAATGAATGAAATTTGTGTTCTCTCTTGTGGTATATCGGATGGAAACCCGGACGTAAATTCCGTAGCCGAATCCGAATGGACGGTATTGCGATCTGCACTCGGGACACAATGCCACATATCACTTGAGAGATTCACACATTTTGTTTCATCCAACTTTGTATTCGAGCATGATTGGGTTGCTAGCATGTTATTTATCTTTTAAGCATGATTTAGTCGTTAGTATGCTATTGATTTCTGCATGTTGCTTATTTATGCATGATGATATAGTGCGCATGGGCTAACTAGGGTGGATTAAAGGTCCTCTATTCGAGTGAAATGCCTAAAAGGCTACATTTTCCACGATGTTTTGCCGCGCCAGATGGAGTATATTTGATTGAATGTGAGATATGCTTAATCGAGCATACAAGGTCCTATATTATTGTTGTCTTTATTTTATATGCATGGTAACATAATGCGCATGGGCTAACTAGGGTGGATTAAAGGTCCTCTATTCGAGGGAAATGCCTGAAGGCTACCTTTACCACGATGTTTTACCGCGCCTTTTATTATGTCATTTACCATTTGCATATTATTGCTTTATTTACGCATGCATTGCATTCTTGTGCGCATGGGATAACTAGGGTGGATTAAAGGTCCTCTATTCGAGGGAAATGCCTAAAAGACTACATTTTCCACGATGTTTTACCGTGCCGGACGAGGTGCACCCGATTGAATGTGAAATGTGTTCCATCGGGCACACGAGGTCCTACATTGTGGATTTGTTTATCTATGTATGTGTTACATCGTCTATCATGCATCAGGTCTTGTCCCGTTCGAACGTGTTCTCGAACGCTATACGAACGCGTACCTTCTGTTTACCGTTCGAACGCGTTTACGAACGCTACTCGAACGCGCATGTGTTTTCTTTGTTTTATCATTCATCAGGTCTTGTCCCGTTCGAACGCGTTCTCGAACACTATACGAATGCGAACCTTCTGTTTACCGTTCAAACGCGTTCTCGAACGCTATACAAACGCGAACCTTCTGTTTACCATTCGAACGCGTTTACTAACGCTACTCGAACACGCACGTATCTTCTTTGTCTTATCATGCATTAGGTCTGGTCCCGTTTGAACGTGTTCTCAAACGCTATACGAACGCGAACCTTCTGTTTACCGTTCGAACACGTTTACGAACGCTACACGAACGCGCACACACTGGACAGATTCCTTTATCATGTTTCATGCATGTTTGTTCTCCTAGTCATTCCCTTCCCCACCATATGTTTATTTAGCTCTCGTCAATATTTATGCACTTAATTGCCTCTTTTTAATATGCATGCTTGTACAATCATTGTCCATTTGCGTTTCCATGATCATCAATGTAATGCGTTTGTGAAATTATGTATTTATCGTTATTTCAATCTAATTTTATGCATGCAAGCTTAGGCATATGTTATAGGCAAACGTAGATACGAGCTTTGTTTCTATGCATGTGAACTTAGAAATAGAATACCCTCGGGAATGTATGTTGCTAGATTCGATTAAATTATTGCACAAATCACATCATTACAAGTGGCATAAGTATGAGACCATTCCGAACCCAATGGTTTGAGGTCTTCCCTTGCGAGGGGTGAGTGCGGCCTTAAATCTTTGTCTCGGTTCACACCGGGTGGTGACTCCATATTATTTCTCCGGTTTAGTTCCTCTGCGGGCTACTCCGTACTCCCAACCAGGCCGCGAGCCCGGAACAACATCGTCAACATCTGTGTCCTACAGTCTGGCGACTCCACTGGGGATAGAGAATTGGCCCCGAAATAATGCCTTGTAATGATTGTGATTTGTGCTTTAATTAACCGTGTTTACCGTGGGTTGAAAGAGGTTTAATCAAAGGCGTTTTTAAGGCTAGGTAATGGTTTGGTGTCTTCCTTCATTCACTACCTTTTTATAAGGAAAAGCTGCGAAGGTACCTAGATAATCATGTACTTGTAGCCTACCGTAATGGACTAATTTGGATGACTCGTTGTTTATTCCTGTTACCAAGCGATAAGAGCCTAAGACGCTTGGGTTTTTAAGAGAGTTCGCTCCGCCCTCCCTCTGGGTAATCTACAACGAGAAATCCATTTGACAGTCAGTCACGCACCATAACTCGTTGGCACGTACCGTAAGGTATAAAAAAGGTGCGCTCACTTGGTCGCTCGAACCCTTGAGTGGGGAGACCTAGTTGTGGGCAATCATTCGCCAGCGAGAGTCTTTGTCCACACTCCCGCAAACCCACACGTAGACCGGAGTTGTATGACCTATATCAACTATTTCCTTATGCTTGTGAACCATCCTCATTTAAATTGGGACGAGTTCGTATCCTATGATAATTGGGCTAAAAGTTTTTGAAATGCCGATGGGCCATCCTGTGTTTGGGCCCTTTATCATTTGAAGTTGTTTAACCATGTTATCGCAAAGGTGTAAACCTGTTGGGCCTTTTTAACTGGGACAAATTTGCACCTTGCAATAATGCGATTGAAGCTTTAAAATGACAATGGGCCGAATTATATGTTCCATACATCGCACGTATCTTATGCATACACACATCATGTTAACTCTCTTGTGTCTTAAGAGCCATCATAGATATCCGTTGGGTTATGGAAAAAGGAAGACTTATTAAAAGGCCAATAGCAAACATGAGCGAATCAGAGAATGAAACATCCTGTATGGATCAGTTGGAAACCAATCTCACCAAGGTTACTGAACAGTTACAAGCCCTGACTACTGCTATGGCAAATATGGATGTGCCCCGTGCTGGGGGAAATTATGAGAATGTGAGGCGTGGGGAGCCTCCGAATGGATTGGGGGATGACATCCCCACTTTTGATGATAACATGGATGAATATGCGACGGGAAGAATGATTGGGTCTTATAGAGAATTACAGAAACTTTGAGATCAGGTAGAGTCGGTTACCTGTAAGATGAGGGGCAAACATGAAGACCTGCTAGATTATGAGGTAATGACCTTTGAAGAACAGTTGCCAGCTCAATTCAAGATGTCAGATATGGCCAGGTTCAATGGGAATGGGGATCCGAGGGTCCATCTCTGTCAGTATTTTTCAGTTATGAGTTCAGTGGGTTTATCCAAGCGTTAGGTTCAGAAAATGTTTGGGATGTCACTCGAGGGAGCACCCGTGGTATGGTATCACAACCTGGAGAGGAAGATCAATGAGGATTGGAGGGAATTGGCAGAGGCCTTTTTGAAACAGTATTTCACAGATCTGGAGATCGACTTATCACTCCGGGACTTAGAAAACACCAAGCAGAAGCCAGAAGAAAGCTTCAAGGAATATGTAGACTGCTGGAGAAGCCAGCTTCTAAAGATGCAGACTCGGCCCTCAAAGAAGGACAAGATACAGATGATTATCAAGGGTACTAAGCCCTCGATCTATGGCAAGTTGAGGAGGATGACCTCCATGATCACTGATTTTCGACAGTTGAGGGAGACTGTCATGGATATTGAAGAAGAAGAAGCTGAGAACAGAAAGTTCTATAGCCTGAACAATAGGCCCATTGGAGGAACATCAGGTGCCAAACTGTTTCTGCTGAGATTGCTGCTACCCGGAACAGCGTCGTCCAATTTCTGTGGCCCAGCATACAATTCCAACTTATCCGAATATGAGGCCAGTGAAACAGAAACATCGACGGATGAGACCTGAGTGGGCCGAGAAGTCAGAGAGGAAGTCAAGAAACAGATAGATGTGGGGTTCCTGGAAGTGGTAAAGTATCCTGAGTGGTTGGAAAATATTGTGTCGGTACCAAAGAAAGACGGGAAGGTCAGAATGTGTGTGGATTACAGAGATCTTAACAAGGCTTGCCCGAAAGATGATTTTCCTCTACCTCATATAGATGTGCTAGTTGACAGTGCGGCTTTATCTGCCATATATTCATTTGCATATGGGTTTTCATGGCTGAAGAAGACAAGCACAAGACTGCCTTTGTCACCGAGTGGGGCACATATTGTTACAAGGTAATGCCGTTTGGGCTCAAGAATGCAGGAGCTACTTATCAGTGGATGGCCACTACACTATTCCACGACTTGCTGCACAAAGAGATTGAAGTATATGTGGATGATATGATGGTGAAATCAGAGACAAGAATTGGGCATATAGAAGCACTGAAGAAGTTCCTTCAGAGAGTTGACAAATACAACTTGCGGCTGAATCCCAAGAAATGTGTGTTTGGGGTAACATCAGGAAAGTTGCTGGCACATACAGTTGGAATGGGAGGAATAGAGGTAGACTTCGAGAAGATCAAAGCAATTACTGAGATGCCAGCATCGAAGACAGAGAAGGAAGTTAGAGCATTCCTCGGGAACATTCAGTATATCAGTCGGTTCATCGCCAAGTTGACATCAGTAAGTGAGCCTATCTTCAAACTGCTGAGAAAAGACCAGCCAGTGAAATGGAATGAGCAATGTCAAGCAGCCTTCGACAAGATCAGAGAATACTTGGTAAAGCCTCATGTATTGAGACCTCCGAGGCCGGGCAGACCTTTGATATTGTATTTGGCCATAGAATCAGAAGCATTGTGGGCAATGATGGTATAGGTAGATGAGACAGGGGTAGAGCATGCAGTCTACTATCTCAGTAAGAAGATGCTTCCGTACGAAGCCCGTTATCAGGGAGTAGAGAAGATCTGTTTGGCAGTGGTATGGGCGTCCTGAAAACTGCGACATTACTTCCAGTCTTACAAGATCCAGGTGATAGCCAAAGAAAATCCCTTGAAGAATCTACATTCAGTGCCTTCGCTAGTGGGGAATTTGGGCAGATGGTTAGTGTTGCTGAAAGAGTTTGACATTGAGTATCTCACCTCCAAAGTAATCAAAGGGCGAGCCGTAGCAGAGTTCCTGGCATTACAACCTATTGAAGGGGATCAATACAAGTTTGAATTCCCAGATGAAGAGATCCAAGCAATAACAGTTCAAGGATGGAAAATGTATTTCGACGGAGCAGTGAATTGCAAAGGAGCCGGAATTGGGATTGTGATAGTGACTCCCGAATGAGAGACTTTACCTATGGCCAAGAGGTTGACGTTCGGAGTAACTAACAATATGGCCGAGTATGAAGCATGTGCTTTTGGATTGACTGCATTGATAGCCTTGAAGGCTGAGAGCGTGGAGGTCTACGGAGATTCGATGTTGGTAGTCCGACAGATGCAGGGAGAATGGGAACTGAAGGAAGAACGGTTGAAACCTTACATTTTTCACCTTAGAAAGTTGGCACAGGCTATCCCCGATTGTAAGTTTCAGCACTTGCCGCGAGAAGAGAATCAGATGGCAGACGCATTAGCTACACTTGCAGCAACTTGGGAAAATCCAGATAAGTTAGTGATGAGACCATTGGTACTGACAACAGCGAGCAAACCTGTTTATGAGATAGAAAGAGTTCTGGAAGTGGAAGTCGATGATAGGAAACCTTGGTACTATGACATTCAACGGTATTTAGAACACAGAGAACTCCCATAAGAAGCAAGCAGAAAAGACAGAATAGCTATTCAGAAGTTGGCTTCTCAGTATGTGGTTTTGAAAGGAGAATTGTACAAGCGACATGCAAATGGCGTTCGGCTGAAGTGTTTGAGAAAAGAAGAAGCTCAGAAGACAATGGAAGAAGTATATGCCAGGGTATGTGGACCGCACATGAATGGGTTGAACTTGTCTCGCAAGATTGTAAGACAAGTCTTCTACTGGTTGACCATGGAGGCAGACTGTGCAAAGCTGGTAAAACATTGTCATGATTGTCAAGCACACGGTAATTTGAACCATCTGCCTCACACAGAGTTACACGGGCTATCAGAGCCATGGCCTTTCTCAGCATGGGGAATTGATATGATCGGGGAGATTCAATCAAATGCATCGAATGGACATCGTTTCATAGTAGTGGCAGTTGACTACTTCTCGAAATGGGTGGAAGCCGAGTCATTTCGTAACGTCACAGCAAAGCAGATGGCGAAGTTCATAGCTCGGAATCTCATATGTCGATATGATATGCCGCATCATGTAGTGACAGATAACAGAGTTCAATTTCAAGGGGAAACGAAGGCAATGCTACGGAGATATGGGATAGGACATCACAAGTCGTCACCTTACTGGCCGCAGGCAAATGGGGCAGTCGAGGCAGCCAATAAGACAGTAAAGAAGATATTAGCCAAGATGACAGAGAACTGTAAAGATTAGGCTAACAAGCTACCGTATACCCTGTGGGGGTACATAACATCAGTAAAAACAGCAACATGAGCCACGCCTTACTCTTTGGTTTATGGAATGGAAGTGGTACTGTCAGTGGAAGTTGAGATACAATCCCTACGGGTTCTAGCAGAAGCAGAGTTGCCTGAACATGAATGGGCCTCACAGAGATTTGAGCAGTTAGCACTACTGGATGAAAAGAGGATGAAGTCCTTGAATCACATGCAGATATATCAGAAGAGACTAGCCCGAGCATTCAACAAGAAGATGCGTCCTACTAAGGTCAGAAATGGTGATTTGGTACTTAAGCAGTCAAGGCCGTAGACGACAGACCCAAGAGGAAAGTTCAGACCTAACTGGGAAGGACCCTACATAGTGCAGAAAGTAATGGGAAATGGGGCAGTGAGATTGCAGATTTGGAAGGGAACGAGTTCACCGAGCCGATCAACGTGGATAGATTGAAGCAGTATTTTGCCTGAGGGAAAGAAGACCGAGCAGTCACCAAGGGAATTGACAGAAGACCTAACCCAACGGGGTAGGAAACTCATTCATGCATGCATGCATACACGTAACATATTTGCATTCTTTTTGTGTTTGTTCTGTTTTGTAATAACAAGTTTCAAAGAAGAAAAAGAGAAAACGGCAAAAGCAAGCCAACCAGAAGCAACAACAGTACAATGTCATCAGTTTCAGGAATGAATCAGTTTGGGGATGAGTCCCAGGGTCGAGGCCCACATCCGCATCAGTCCCGGGGGCGCGGCCCATATCAGCAGCAATTTTGGGGATGAGTCCTAGGGTCGAGGCCTACATCATCAGAAGTTTTGGGGATGCGTCCCAGGGTCGTGACCCATATCATCAGCATTTTTGGGGATGCGTCCCAGGGTCGTGACCCATATCATCAGCAGATTTGGGGATGAGTCCCAAGGTCGTGACCCACATCATCAACAGTTTTGGGGATGCGTCCCAGGTTCGTGACCCATATCATCAGCAGTTTTGGGGATGCATCCCAGGGTCGTGACCCACATTGTCAACGTTATCGGGATATGTCCCAGGGTCGAGGCCCCCATTGTCGGTTGCAGTTATCGGGATGCGTCCCAGGGCCGTTGGCCCCCTGCATTATCAGTTTTTAGGGATGAGTCCCATGGTCGTGACCCATATTATCAGCGGTATTGGGATGCATCCCAGGGTCGAGGCCCCCGTTGTCGGTTGCAGTTATTGGGATGCGTCCCGGGATAGAGGTCCACTGCGTCATCAAATCAGCTCGAAGCAGCAGGTAAGTCAGGTGGCAGCTTGCAAGCCAGGTAAGTAAAAAAATGCATTGCACAACTTTGATAGGATTGTCATTGTCACACACTGCACAAGTCCTATCAAAGTGGGGGCGACTGTAGGCACTGTATTTTGCATATAAGTCTCGATGATGAGTCTCGTACGGAGGCACTGCTCTTTAGGTTGCGAAAGTCGCGGGAAACAAATGTCGGAAGGGGAAATTCAGAATAAGTATGTCATCGGATTCCATTCACATGTTCACTGCTTTCGTTCGTGAACACGTTCGAACGCCAATCAGATTGCAGGCGTTTATGCAGCGTTCGAATAATATCATTCCTAAATTAAATAAATCACATCCCAATTTAAATAATACACATACCTAAATAAACAAATCAAATATATCACCTTCCCAATCAAACCAAATCTCCTCCCTAACTAAAGAAGATTTTTCCTTGTGAAATACTAAACAAAATATTCCCCCCATAATTACTTGATCCATTCGTATTCAAACCGTAGAAACCCTAGCATTTGCCTATAAAAATAAGCCTAAACCAACCTTTCACACCCTGGCACATACATACAAATCACAAAAAATTCTGCAAAGCATTAGCACCCAAAACTCTCCTAGCATCTCACGCCCAACACAATAAACAACAAACAAATAATTCCCCCTCTCCTCTCTCGGCAATAGCCGAATACTCATCCCTCAAGACCCCCTCCATTGCCTCATAAACTTAGCCCATTTACCTCACCGAAACAGTCCCCAGACCACACCATAACACCACCGAAAATCATCCCAAACAGTAGCTGAAACAACCAAGAATAGTGAACAAAAAATGCAGTTTAAAACCCTTAAATCACCGCAAGAAAACAACAGCAAAACAGAGGAAACGACAGCTCAAAACACCGAAGCAGTGAACGAAAGCAGTGGACCAGTGAACCAGAGGAATTGCGGAGCACCAACCCTTCCGACGGCCGTGTGACGCACTTTCGAGAGACGACCTAAGAGTTTAGACCTGAGGGCACCCTTTTTTATTTATTCTAAATCTTTTTTTGTTGTTTATTAGAATTCCCTCGCAAGAGAGTCGTTTGTTGATATATGTTGTGGTCATTGAATGAATGAAATATGTGTTCTCTCTTGTGGTATATCGGATGGAAACCCGGACGTAAATTCTGTGGCTGAATCCGAATGGACGGTATTGCGGTCTGCACTCGGGACACAATGCCACATATCACTTGAGAGATTCACATATTTTGTTTCATCCAACCTTGTATTCGAGCATGATTGGGTTGCTATCATGTTATTTATCTTTTAACCATGAATCAAGGAGCAATTGGTGGCATAAATCAAGGGTGAACAGTAACCAATCCTTGCCTATAAATTCAGGCTTCCAGGGAGCTTAAAAACCATCCCAAAGAGTTGTAAACATAGAGAGAAAGTGAGGTTTTTGTAAGTGTTTCAAGTTTGTAAACATTTGTATATATTCTTGATAGTAATAGAATTAAATTCGGTTTTTTCCTCAAAATCCTCTCTAAAGTGATCGGTGAATCGAAAACAGCTTCAACCTTCAGCTGCGGCTGCCATAGCTCCAATTCGGTGGGGCTCTGTGTGAACCATGTTGTTTAGGAAGACTATTCAGGTAAAAACAAGGGTTGGTGACTAACAATGGATCCAGTCCCCATTGTCACCATTCCTCTAACCATAGATGCAAAAACTTAAAGGCATGGAAAACCACCTAAACAACAGACAAACTTTCTACCAAAATATAAGTTGTGCTTCAGTTTATGGACTTGAAGATATGAAAGCTTTTCCAGTATTGGCATGGGATCATCCTTTGGTTTAATATTAGACAATCTCAATCCGGCTAGCACTAAGAGGAAATTGGTATTCAACTATGACAATTTGCGAGAGCCGCGACATCTATATTTCATTTACAAGCTTCAAAGACTAAATGAAGCACAATTTGTATATATATTATATGCCTTTGGACAACATAGATTGATAATAACTTAAATCTCTACATATTTGAAGACTATGAAGATTAGGTAGTCTGCCTACATCTAGAGTACTGCAGCAACTGAGGTGTAAGGCTACAATGAATTGAGATTTTCTAGACTGTTGATAACTAGGGTGTAAGTGTAGCAATTAATGAAGGCTTAGCTAAGAACGCTATGAAGAGACCGACTTAATCATGTCTCAAATGTTTAACATTATCCAATGATTCACGTTGTAAATCTTGTAATATTAGGAATAGATCATGCTCCGACAGAGCCTCTAGCTCATCTCTTCTTCTTTTCAAGAGAGCCTCTGGTAATGAAGATAAAGAAGAATCACTTGGTTGAACTCGTTGCACCTGTTGGTTACTCTCAATGACTTTCACTTAGGAGTCATAGAAGACCATCACATGGCTCTGTGGAACCACTTTCATTCTTTTGTTGCATAGTGCTAGTAATGAAAGTATCAATGACCTACTTTCATTATCAGCACCATGCAACAAAGAGTGAAAGTAATTTTATCAATGACCTGTAGGTGCTTGTTGGTTCAACCAGTAAAATCTCTTCTCGTGGCACAACAGCTCTAGGGTTACAACTTAGAACACATGGATGAACAAGGAATTTAGTTACCATGTTTAATCTCATTTTCTCAGTATCCCTTTCGAAATTGGAACATAATCTGCCAGAAGTACAACAAAGAATAAAAATAGTTGCTACGGATTCATGTGTTCAGCAGCAACAACAAAACATAAGAAAGTGGTCCAGTGAATTTTTCCAGATTGTGGTTGCATACACAATCACAATTTTTCATGTGTTCAGCAGCAGAGTAGAACATAAGAAAGTCGGTCCAGTGAATTTTTCCAGATTGTGATTGCATATTAGATATAAAAATGAGATTTAACCACTTCTAACATTCATAAAACATAAACATAATGAAGTTAAATAAAAAATAGATATAATAAAATACCTCTTGCTCCGCAGAGAGATCTAACGCATTCAGCAGAGCTCTCCACTTGTAGTGAATCCGGCTACATTTACATCATCACCATCTTTGTACATGCCTCCAATGCACTTTAGGTGGAGCTGTGAAATATGGTGCAAGCCTCCACATAAACTTTAGGTGCATTTGGATTTTTGTTGACTTTTGAGTCATGCATTTTACTATAAATAGGGAGTTCATTTGTGAGCTTAATTCATCCCAAAATATTAAAGTTTCATGTTAAGAAAGCTTTGAGAGTGTTAGAAGTGAGGTTTTTTTTGTAAAGAGTTTAAACACATGTAAAGTTCTATTCTTGTAGTAATAGATTCGGTTTTTCCTCAAAACACTCTTAAGTGATCAGAGAATCACAACAAGTGGTATCAGAGCTTTGGTTATACATTGGGGGTCATAAGACTGAAGAACGGAACTCGGTTTGGAAAATTCGGGTTTCGGGAAAGTTGTCAAAAATTAATTTTGGTCATACCATCAACTAGTTTACGCCGAGACGAGCACGATAGTATTTTCCAGCGATCAAACCGACTTCCAGCGAATCTACACGCGCCTGCACGTGCCGGAGAGTGAAGATCCACGCGCCACACGCGCCTGCTGGACGTTGAAGACGACCACATCAGCGCACAGTCAGTGACACGTCAGTGCACAGTCAGTACACAGCCAGCACCACGACATCTGCCATGTCAGCATTTCGATCCCACTTTTCCACTTCATCAGACACGTGTCGGACACGTCAGCATTCCTGGTAATTTTCATTTAGCCCCCTGAAGTTTTTGAAATTTACATTTTAGCCCCAGAAATTTTGAAAATTTGTAAATCAGCCCCTGAGTCGTATTTGGACCAACGAAGTGTCTAGTCCACCATTTTCGACCGTTTCGGACACAACGATGACCTCCGATTTATGAAAATCAGACCCAATTTTATCCTATTTTCATTTTAAACCGTAAATTTAAAATGAAAATGGAAGATTCCTCTTTTGGTGCGATGATCAAGCTGACAACAACCAATTACTCCATTTGGAGGCCTCAGATGATATATTATTTACAATGTAAAGATTTATTTGTTATTATCGAGGTGAAGGGAGTGAGACCAGAATCTATTAAAGATTATGACTTTAATAAACTTAATAACAGAACTCTGGGTCAGGTTAAGCAGTGGATCGGCCACAATGTCTTCCACCACGTAGCACATGACACAAATACTTACGAAATATGATAAAATTGGAAGACATGTTCTAGGCCAAGACAGCTCGGAATAACGCCTTAATAATGAAGTGTTTGGTGAACCAGAAGCTACAGAGTGGAACGTCCGTTGCAGAACAAACTAATGAGTTCCAAAGCCTAGTGAACCAGTTGTCTGCAGTAGACATGTAACTGAGAGATGGAGTTCAAGCCTCTTACTACTCAGTTCTCTTCCTGATAGCTGGGAAATATTGGTGGTTACTCAGCAATTCGGCCCTAGGAGGCAAACTTACCATGCTTATGGTAAAAGATACCTTGTCAAATGAGGAGGCCAGAAGAAAAGACGTGGGCACAGATCAGACACAAGCCCTTAT
This sequence comes from Zanthoxylum bungeanum, assembly GCA_019454045.1. Lineage (NCBI taxonomy): Eukaryota > Viridiplantae > Streptophyta > Magnoliopsida > Sapindales > Rutaceae > Zanthoxylum > Zanthoxylum bungeanum. The sequence continues at coordinate 65,006 of SKCR01042733.1, forward strand.
CACGAAGAATCGAGGAAGACAACAAGATAAAAATTGAGGCAAAGGAAGAGGTAGAAGCCAAAGCAGAGGTAAATCCACAGACGGAAGAAACCTACCTACAAGTGCTAACATTGTGGCATAGAAGGCCACTTAAAGAAGAATTACCGAAAGCTGTAATGAGAGCAGGGTCAAGGCAATTCTCATCCGAAGAACAACGATGCAGAGACACTAGTAGTTACCTCAGGAGATGTAGTTATCTGCTCCAGCGAGGAGAAATATGCATTTACACAGCAACTCAAGATGTTGAGTGGGTGGTAGATACTGCAGCATCTTACCATGTCACCTCTCACAGGGACTTTTTCACACATACAAAGCAGAAGACTTTGAAGAGGTGAAGATGAGAAATATCAGTTCCTCTCAGATAATGGGAATTGGTGAAATTCAGTTGCGGAAAAATTCAGGGTATAATAACCATGAATGAGGTGAGACGTATTCCAGAACTTTGGCTCAATCTAATCTCGGGGGTAGCCCTTGACTTACAGTGTTATGCTAGCCACTTTAGCAATGACATATGGAGCAAAACCCTTTAACCGGTAGTTCTGGGCAAGTGCCCTAGTTTGTTACATTGTAACATTGAATTAACTATTGTTATTTCTTGAGGGAGGTTAGTGCTCGTTCTGGTTATTCCAATTTTGGTGATTATAGTTCTTGTGGTTCCTAGAGTCATGATCATTCATATTAAAACAAAGACTCGTTATACATATATTTAAGACATTCTAAATGTTCCATATCAACACTGAAATTCTTAAAAAGACTAACTGATACAACCAATAAATCATAATTTCAAGAACGACATATTTTAATCCAAAATCATTCAAATCGGCAAACATATGTCCAATTCATTGTAGGCAATGTATTCCAATAAATAGTTAATAACAATCAATTAAATTATAAATGTATTTAAACATTTCCTTGTAACTTCTTGAAATTGTTGGCAATTCTAAATAATCATCTCTATAAATTAACAGCCATTTCACCATTGCATATTCTAGAAGTTCAACAGCTTCATCAATCTTATCATCCCTACAAGACCCACTAATCAAAATATCATATGTAACAATATACGGTTCACAACCATTAGCAATCATCAATCTAAAATTTCATCCGCGCTCATATTAAGCATGAACGATATTATCAAAATTATATGCTCAAACATGCATATTCAAATCTCTCTCAAGCCTATCAATTCCCTTAAAATTTATTTCATGCATAATTTACTTATAATTGTACCATAAGAACATAAATAAATAATCATAAGTAAATATGGCAGATTGAAACCGTCTTAAAATTGTTAGAACAATTTGCACAAATAAAAAGATATTACCGTTCACCATGAATATAAAAATTGAAGTAGGCTTGAGTCGCGGACTAGGTCGCTCTCTTTAAGACGTTTCGCGGCTCTGCCCAGAATTTGTGCTAGCAGTATGTCAGCCACGCCGTCCCCAGGATAAAACAAGCCCAGAAAATTATGTTTCAATCAGTTTTACACAAAATCAATTGGTATACTCACACCCAACATAAAGTTATTGTGCGGAATCTCAGCCTCTCAAATTTATCAAAATTATTTTTTTTTTCAAAAGAATCTCAGCCTCTCGGCTCAACAAAATTTTTTCTAAAAGATTATCAAAATAAATTTTCAAAATATTTCTTCCCTTGTGCCCGAAACCCTATGTGCCTGCAACGTCAACATTGGTTTTTTCTAGCATAGGAAGTCTTGGCCTAACCACATCAAGAGTGGTTACACCAAACAATTTCTTCTCATTGTATGTCCCTGCTTTCTTAAAAACCTCAGCTGTCTTCCTAGGCTCACCAGCGGGTATGATGACAACATCTGATCCCTGTATAAGATGAATTCCTAAGGCAGTACTCTTCAACCTGCATAGCTGTTGATGAAGCCAGCAGAGCTTCACACTCACCTCTACTTTATTTGCTCCTGTGCTGCTATAACAGCAAGTTCAGAAACTATAAACAACTGTTTATCTCCTCTGCCCTTGATAGAAAAGAACATATGGAGGTTCCCATTGCCTGCATCACATCAACAGTCAAGCAAACAACATCCTTCAAAGATTCAATATCTTCCCTTGCTCCTCCAGTTAAAGTAACACAGACAGTGCTTGCCTCCAAAACTTCTACAACTCCAGATAAAGAACTGATATGATCTCTTTCAGTGAAGCCCAACCATCAAGGTATGCCATTTGATTGTTCAAAAACGAGTTCAACTGAAGTTGTAGATTCAGCTACTGGAGATTGATCCTTTTCTTAATCATTGAATTCTACAGGCTTAAAGAAGTGTCCCAAACATTATATAGAGTTTTCTCAGCTGTGAACTCATTGTGGCTTATTATCGAGCAGATAGAAGAATTGAAACTTTTACAAGCTCGCTGAGAGAAAAAAAAATGAGAGTTAAAAAATGAAAATGTGAAGGGGAAGATAATAACAGCTGCAACCCATAAAATAAACGCCCCATTGAAGACCACTTGCATCCCCATTAAATTCATTAATTTCCAGCACGTCGTGGAAGCGTTGCTGGCAATCCTAACTAAGTGGGAGTCTTTGACTGTATCTAATATGATATTCCTTCTCTGGTTTTACCTGCACAACACAAGAAAAAGGTGAGAATCAGAACTGATGATCTTTTATTTTCAGATTTTCTACTATATTAATCAATGAATCTCGGTGTCTATATAGAACAATCTTCGTCTGCTGCCAACAGAGATTTGGTGCGATTATAAGGAACTGAGAGTGAGCACATTAATGACAAAAAAATATAGCATGTTTTGATTCTGTCTCTAAGATTTCTATGCTACAATTGAAGGAGTCCTCTCTATTAATTCTTCTTTGATATGTGTTCTAACTTTAACCTGTACCGCCTGGTTTAATAAATCTATCACAAGCAAAACATCAGATTGTTGATGTTGGTATATGTGAGTTTCATTTCCAGTTTTCAATTGGGAAAAATAAATACAAATTCTAATGAAACTGATGCTAATTTCACTTAACATAATTTTGACAATAAACATATATTATTTGGTACAAACAAACCATACATGTCCAGAAAATGGAAAGTACAATAGTTAATGAAGTTTGAACACAATATTAATACAAACATAAGGACTTATTTATGCGTAGACAGCTTAAATGAGGACTTATAATGGCTACTATAAGTTAGGAAGCTAAAACTATCAAATCAGTTGAAGAGAAGGAAAATAAAGTATATGAACTTAGGTAAAGAATTAAAAGTTGAAGTTTAACATATTGGATGAAAAGAAAAACTTACATCAAAATCTGTCCACGCTAATTACATTCCAAGTGGATATATTTGGATGTCGTACTGCTGCTTATCCTCGAAGTCCCGCACCTTTTGTCTTAGTTCCGGCTGAGGCCACCACAACTCCAATTTGATCAAGCTCTTTCTGCACCAAAGCTGTTCAGGAATCCTTTTCAAGTAAGCACAAGGGTTGATCATCAAGAATTCAAGTTTCGGCATGGCTCCAATTTCCATAGTCCACTCCTCTAGCCATAGCATTGATTTCAGTTGCAATACCTTGAGCTTCGGGAAACCATTTGAGCCACAAGCCAGCTTTCTACCTAAATAAGAGTTCTGCTTCAGTTTGAGCACTTGAAGATGTGGCAGCATTTCTAATGTTGGCATCGGATCATCCATTAGTTCAGTATTTGACAAACTCAAGTGGGTTAGACTCGGGGGAAATTGGTATTCAACTAGGGCTATTTTTGAAAGCCATGGCACCTTGCTTGCATTCACCAACTTCAAATATTCAAGGCAGCTCAGTCTACAAAGGCTTTTAGACAAGAATGATTGATAATAACTTAAATCTCCATATATCCGAAGGTTTTGAAGATTAGGCAATCTTCCAAAATATCCGGAGTACAACAAGAAGGATGTAAGGCTGAAATGAAATTGAGATTTTCAAGAGAGCTGCAATGCTTCCCTAGATGTGCAGGAAGAGTGATTAAACCAAAATTTAGATGCCTGAGTTTTGACAACTTCCAAATATCATCTGCTATATAATCTATGTAGCTAGAGGGCAAGTCTAGCGTGTACAGGTTTAGGAGATTGCATATTGATGAAGGAAGGCTTTTGAGAGAAGGGATATTCAGTTTCAAATATCTCAAAAGAAATAAATTTTCAATTCCGGATGGATATTGATTGAGAACAAGATATCCCAAATCCAATACCCTGAGGAATTTGAACCTTTGATAAATTTCTTCACATTTCATGGGATCAAGGTGCGTGATTTTTGAAGAGAGGTACAACAAGGAATGGAGACACCGCCAGTCAAAACCATGTAAATCATCAAACTCAGAGACATCCATCTGAGCAGTGAGCCGCTTTACATTTTATTGTGAATTACCTGCCAGATCCGCAATACTAGCATAGATGAATCCCGCCACATTAGCTAATCCTAGTAATACAAGCCACCAACGACCGGGAACATAGCATGTTTTGATTGTGCCTCCAGCTCTTCTTTTCTTTGCTTCAACTAAGCCTAAATTAATTAAGTGTTGTAAGTATCCTTCAGCAGTTGCCTCGTTATTATCTGGAATAAAACCTTCAGCTATCCACAACTGATATAATTGCCTGGTGGATATCTCAAAATGCACAGGAAATACCGACAAGTAGAAAAAACAAACTTTTAGGTGAAAAGGTAACAAAGAACATTGGATGGTTTTAGATCCGAGGTGTGTGTACGCTGTCTTGGTTATTTCTCTTCAAATGAAATGCTTCCATGGTACAAGATGAGGATAGGCCATCCGTTGTGTGTCTCTCAATGGTCTTTCAGGTGGCACTAAATCAAGTGGAATGTTCTCTCCATTTTCCAACTGGAATGAGGTGAGGTTCTTGGTTTCACTTATCGTTGTCACTACTCTACTTCCATTCTGATTATCGGGAAGGACGTCTCGAATATCATCAATTCATTCTCTCCACAGACATCATCAAACACGATCAAATACCGCTTGCTCATAAGATAATCACGGAGATATTTTTTTCTCATTTCATAATTTTTATCCATACCTCATACAACTTAATAGAGGCACCACACATTTTATTATGCCATCCAAAATCGTGTTGGAATCATATAAAACTGACACTGGAACCCAAGCAAGACAATCAAAATAATGCTTCACATAATTGCTGTTATAAGCCTCTGCAGCGAAAGCAGTCTTGTCTACCTCTGCACTATCAAGCAGTGCAACTATGGATAGCTGAGGAGGTCCCTCTATCAATAGATCTAACAACTCCTCCATTCTTTCATCCAGACCCATTATGTCCTTATTTTTATACCATGAAGATGCTTGGTAATTACTGATATTCTCATATTATTCTATTAAAAAGGAAACCATATATGGGTGGATGTGTTGAACTTGTTGTAGCCGTTGTTTAATATCAATGATTATGCTTTGGAGACCTGGTAGATGATCCTCACATATATCCTTGGAGCGACTCTCACTCTCATGTTGCATGATGCTCATAACGAATGTGTCGATGACCATCTCAGATGCATAGACAACACTATGGATTCCTTCCATAATGGCCAGGAGATCTGGGCAATCTATTTCATTTTCTTTTGAACCGATTTGTTGCACTACAAGACAGACCAGCTCGAATTTATATTCACTCAACAGAGAAGTAAAGATTTCAATCTCGGCATGGAAGTTGTGAATAACTTGTTTTGCAGCTGCATCAGGCAACGTGCATTCTTCACCAGCTAACAGTCTTCTCAGCCTATCCGAAAATAATCTGATGTTGATGTCCATATCTCACTCTCTCTGTACTCAGAAGAAGTTAAAGTCAAAAACCACCGAAAGAAAAGAAAAAAATTAATTAATTATATGGGTGGGTCCCACATGTTTAAAAAAATAATAATAAAAAATTAGAATTTATTATTTACATAGTAAATCTCATACCTATAAATACTGGCTTTATTTATTATTTTTTCATCTCATTTTCAACAAAATCCTCTATATTATAAGAGAGAAAATATAGTTTCTTCTTAAGAGTTTGTGAGAGAGTTATAGTTCTCATATTCTAACCGAGTGTGAGATTGTTCACTCCTTGTGTTTAGCGAGAGGTTGTAAAATTTTTTCCACTATAGTGAAATCTTTCTACTTCCCGTGGATGTTTCCCTCACATTGAGGGGTTTTACCACGTTAAATCTGTAACTCATTGCTTTATTTTATTGTTAATATTTATGGTATACTAAGCCTCCTAATTATCATTGTATTGTTATATGGTAAGCAACGCCTTCTGAACTAACAATTATTCTCAATTTTACTTTACTTACGTGGCAGCTTCAGCCCACGACCCCCTAACAGTGGTATTAGCGCTTCAAGTTCAGGCTTACCGTTCACAGAGACTGTTCATTAAGACTGTTCTCATATACGGTATAATACTATTCACATATACGATACTATTCATGTATATGATATTTTATACGGTACTATTCATGATGAAATAGTAAAAGCCGGTTTAAGTGAGAAGATGATCGTCATCAGAAACATGGCATGAAAGTTCGAAATTAAGAAGTTCAACGGGAGCAACTTTTCCTATGGAAACTTAAAATAAAAGCAATCTTGAGAAAAGACAATTGCTTGGCGGCAATTGGAGAGAGACCAGATGGAATAACTGATGAAAAATGGAAAGATATGGATGGCAACGCTATAGAAAACTTGCATATAGCCTTAGCAGATTTTGTGTTATCCAGCGTTGTAGAGAAGAGGACTGCAAAAGAGATTTGGGATGCACTTATCAAATTGTACGAGGTCAAGTCACTACACAACAAGATCTTCTTAAAAATGAGACTTTACACTATTCAAATGAGTGAGTCCACATCCATGACAGATCACATCAACAACTTGAATACAATATTTTCCCAACTCAATGTGTTGGATTATAGTATATCAATAAATGAACGTGCGGAGATTTTACTTCAAAGTATACCCGATTCGTATGATCAACTTATCATCACTTGACAAGTAATATTGTCACTAGAAATCTAGTCTTTGTCGAAGTTGCAGCTACTGCTCTAGAAGATGAGTCTAGGCATAAAAATAAGGAAGAAATATCATCTAGTTCACAACAAACAGAAGCATTGTCGATGACATCAGAGAGATCAACGGAATGTGGCACAAGTGGGAGTCGAGACCATGATAGATCGAAATCAAAAATAAGAAGAATGTTAAATGCTCCAATTATGGCAAGAAAGGACACGTCAAGAAAGATTGTTGGAATCCAAAAATGGTACAAAAAAAGCTTATGTTGCAACAAAATCCATGGATGTGTTGCAAGTACTTCTGAAAAGTGGCACACTATACAGTGAAGTAGCAGTGGTGTCAAATGATAGCAGAAAAAAGCTAAGTGATGCATGGTTGGTTGATTCTGCAGCAACATGGCACATGACCTCTAAGAGGGAATGGTTTTGTCATTATACACCTGTCCTGGAGGATAGATTTTTCTAGGCAATGATCATGCCTTGAAAATTGCTGGGATTGGAGCCATCAAAATAAAGATGTACGATGGTACCATCTGCACTGTACAAGATGTTCGACATATTATGGGAATGAAGAAAATCTTATGTCAGTTGGACAGTTAGATGACCTCAGATACAAAACCGTTGTTGAAAATGGGGTATTAAAATGGTGAAAGGAGTATTTACAGTCTTGAAAGGTGAAAAGATCTTAGCAAACTTGTATATGCTATTAGGAGACTCGATTCAGGAAGCAACAACATCGGTGGCATCACTGGATTCTGGAAATGAAGCTTCTATGTTGTGGCATCAGAAACTATGCCATGTGTCAGAACAGGGAATGAAGATTCTCGTCAATCAAAAGTAACTCCCAGGCTTGAAAGCGTTAGTTTACCATTTTGTGAGAATTGTGTTACAAGTAAGCAAACATATTAAAATTCAGCAAATCAAGTGCTCGGAGTAAAATCATTTTAGAGTGGATTCACTCTAATCTTTGGGAAGCACCAGTTCAATCTCTGGGGAAAGTAAAATATTTTTTATCATTTATTGATGACTTTTCTAGAAGATGTTGGATGTACCCGATCAAAAACAAGTCAGATGTGATGTCAGTTTTCAAAAAATTCAAAGCATAAATTGAAGTAGAAACTAGAAAGAGAATCAAGTGTTTAAGGATAGAAAATAGATGAGAATATTGCAGCAATGATTTTGATGCATATTGTCAGCAATAATGCATCAAAAGGCAAATCACTACACCATACACTCTTCAACAAAATCATATGGCAGAAATATTGAATAGAACGCTGCTAGAAAAAGTAAGAGCTATGCTCGGAACAACTAGTCTACCAAAGTTTTTTGGGCAGAAGCAGTTCATACATCATGTTATGTTGTAAATAGATCTCCATCAACAGCAAATGATTTGAAGACACCGATGGAGATGTGGAGCGGAAAGCCAGCTGATTATTCATCTCTTCACATTTTTGGTTGTCTTATATACGTGATGTACAACCCTCAAGAAAGAACAAAGCTAGATCTAAAATCTAGAAAATATATTTTCTTGGATTATACTGATGGAGTAAAGGGGTATCACTTGTGAGATCCCACTACCCATAAGATCATCTTCAGTATGGATATGATATTTGCAGAAGAAACTGCAGAAAGAATGAAATGATAGCATTTCAAAAGAAAGTACTGAGACTACAATTATACTGGTGGAAAATAATCCAGAACAAGAAAACTCATATTCTTATAAAGCAGCACCAGAGCAAGAGGTACTAGAACTAATTGAGTTTGAAGCTTATGATCTCGTTGATCAGCTCGAGAGAGAAGACCTCCAGGTTGGTACTCAGAATATGATACGGAGAGTAACATTACAATTTGTCTTCCAATAGAGGATGGAGAGCCATCAATTTTCCATGAAGCTACAAAAATGTAAATGTATCTTTATGGATGACAACAATGCAAAAAGAATTAGAAGTTTTGCACAGAAACACTACATGAGATCTAGTACCAATACCACGTGGAAGAAAAGCCACTGGCAATAAATAGGTTTACAAGATCAAGTGAGATATCAATGATCAAGTAGAGCAATATCATGCACGATTGGTGGTGAAAGGATATGCTCAGAAAGAAAAGATTGATTTCAATGAGATATTTTCTTCGGTGGTTTTAACTTATAATAGTCAGACTAGTCCTGAATATGTGTGCTATTTTTGACCTACATCTGGAACAGTTAGATGTAAAAATTGCATTTCTTAATGGAGCACTTGAAGAAGAAAATTATATGTTCCAACCAGAAATTTTTGCTGAAATGGGCAATAAGAACCTAGTTTGCATGTTGAACAAATCTCTATATGGTCTCAAACATGCATCGATATATTGGTATAAGAGATTTGATTCCTTCTTTATTTATCTTGGGTACAATAAACTCAGTTCAGACCATTATATATATTACAAGAGGTTTGGAAATAATGAATTTATTATTTTATTGTTGTATGTGGACGACATGTTAGTAGTAAGCCATAACAAAAATCTAATCCAAGAATTAAAGGCACATTTAGTTATGGAGTTTGACATGAAAGATCTGGGACCAGCAAATAAGATTTTAGGGATGCAAATACACCAAGACAGAAATAACATGAAGACTTGGCTTTCTCAGAAAATTACTTGAAAAAATCTTACGGCGGTTCGACATGGAAGATTGTAGCCAATTTCTACCCCACTTTATGTTAATTTCTAGTTATCCTCTTTTATATGTCATAGTAATGAAACTGAGACGAATGAGATGTCTCGAGTACTTTATGCATCAGCAGTGGGAAGCTTAATATATGTCATGATTTGTACAATACCAGACATTGCACAAGCAGTGGGAAGATTTAATCGTTTTATGGCGAATCCTGGTAGACAGCATTGAAATATTGTTAAGAGAATCCTTAGATATATCAAATGAACCTTAGATGCTATAAGGAGCAGTGAGTTGGGTATCTAAGTTACAGAGTGTTGTGGCTTTGTCTACAACAGAAGCTGAGTACATGGCAGCTACACAAGCTTGCAAGGAAGCTATTTGGTTTCATAGGTTATTGGAGGAGCTCAAGCACAAATAATAGAATATTCTTTTATTTTGTGACAGTTACAATGCTTTGTATATTGCAAAGAAGTCAGCCTTTCATTCAAGAACAAAACATGTAGGGGTACAATACCACTTTGTTTGTGAAGTAGTGGAAAAAAGCAGTGTGAACTTATTGAAGGTACACACCAATGAGAACCTTGCAGACGTAATGACCAAGCCTATCAATACAGACAAGTTTGTATTGTGTAGATCTTCTTATGGCTTAACAGAAACGTAAGCAGCTTGAAGACGACAAAGTAAAACGAATGGTGTGGAAACTTATTGGTTTTAATCAAGTTTCCAAGTGTGAGAATTGTTAAATTCAAAAACCACCGAAAGCCACTAAAAATAAAGAAAAAAAAATTAATTAATTACGTGAGTGGGTCCCACATACTTAAAAAGAAAATAATAAAAAATTAGAATTCATTATTTACACAGTGAATCTCATGCCTATAAATAAAAGTTTCATTTAATTATTTTCTTCATTCATTCTCAACCAAATCTTATGTATTCTAAGAGAGAAAAATATAGTTTCTTCTTAAGAGTTTGTGAGAGAATTATAATTCTTCATTCATTCTCAACCAAATCTTATGTGTCTCGTTGCTTTATTTATTTTTAATATTTAAGGTAGGCTAAGCATCCTAATTATTATTGTATTGTTATATAGTAGGAAACGCCTCTTGAACTAACAATTATTCTCGATTTCACTTTATTTACGTGCCAGCTTCGGCCCAAGATCCCCTAAAAGTTAGTTTTCAAACCAACCACCTCTATGAGTGGAATATAGAGCCACATAATTTTGCTTTATTGTACAATAAATATCCAAATCATATTACTAATCACCTCTACCGTTGAACTGAGACTCAGTCCAAGGCCCGGTTCGGGTGACCCCCAAATCCGGTCGGTAATGAATCATCTAAAAATCCCTCAACCTGACTGGTTCAACCGGTAACCCGGTCTGGGTCAGGTGGGTTTTTGGTTCCTTTTTTTTTAATTTTTATTATTAATTTTAGGTTTTTCATATTTTTTATAAAAATAATAAAAATACAGTTAAAATATTTACCCTAGGTCGATCCCCGGTTGAATCTCGATCAAACCTCTGACCCTTTATCCTCTCGCCATACCACGATGATGGATCAGTCAGCGTTTTAAAACATTATTTATAGCACTCGACCAATATCAAACAAATTGAGAAATATTCACATTTTATTAATACTTTGTGTTAGAAATGTTAGTAAATAACATTTAGAAAATGTTAATGGAGAACATGTGATACACCCATGATGGTAACATTTTTGGAGGGGTTAGAGGAAGTCATTAAGCTATCAAATACATGTGATTAAATAGTAATCAATACATCCAAATGTATGAGATTACATAGTAATCAATGCTTGCTTCCAAGTGCATGTGAGTGAATAAGAAGCCATGCATGTGGAGGTATAGTAACTTGACTTCCCCTCCTATAAATATGAACATTTACTCATTGAGAAAGGCAATCAATTAAGTTTGATTAAGGACATCTCTACAAGAAGTAAGGTATGCAATTGTGTTGTGAAATACTTAGATTTATTTCGATTTGTTTGTAAATAAATCTAGAACTAGTAATACATGTATGATTAGATCCTAAGTGGACCATTATGAATTTTTTTCCATGAAAATATTAGGGATGATGTTTCTCTATATTAGTATCGATAGCTTTAATACATGTATCTAGATAGATTACACAAAAATGCATGATCATGCATAAAAATGAAGAATATACATTTTATTTTTAATTTGATAAAAAATGATTTTCTTTCAACTTTTGATTTTAATATCTTTTTGTACGAAATTGAAAATTCCGAGTTCTAAGATGTTTTGAAAACTAGGACGTGAGATCTTCAATTCAGTATATCATTTGCCTAATTTAGATTAAAACTGAGAAAGATATGGACCTTAGAAGTTGAATAGTCGAACCTATTTTTACCCAGAAAAACACTCCCAGAAAAGACAAATTATATGTCATCTGATATTTAGAACACTAGACAATAGGTCGTTCGAGTTTTATACGACAAGTCGTACTTATAGCACTGAAACGGATGATATATCATCCGTACATTATCAGCCGACTTATCGGTTAGTTTTTGTTTAATCGGATGACATGTCGTACGCACACAAAATAACCAGATGACATGTCTTTTATTTTGCGTGACTAATTAGCAAGTGGTCGCGCATGGAGATGCGTGTTGTCATGTCGGCTTCGGTTTTCTTTGGCAATTTCATCTCTCATGATTAAATATCTAATCATTTTTTTGCATAATGTTCTAATCGGCCATGATAATTTTTTTAATCATATAAACGATGCGTGTTTATGTAATTTAATGAATATCTTTGTGATGTTTATTTTAACCAATGTAACTTTGTGTTTTCATTGTGTTGATTTTTCCTTGTATTTTTTATAGAAAAATCATGTTGATTGTTCAAAGAACTGTAAGAATGCTTATGTCCACACACAGTGAAAGATTAAATGATATGTTGTTAGAAATAAATAGATATCGGATGAGTGAATTGGATGATATGATTTCACATATCATCACTTTTAATAACATGCTACAAGAGTCAATATAAGAAGGTAATTGGATAGGATAGCCAAATGGACTCAGAATGCTATGAAACAATCTTCCTATGATATGGAAAATACGACTTACTGATATTTGGGAATCAGTAACTCATACAGAAGAACTATGTGTTCAGTATAATAAAGCTATTAAGAGGTTGACAATTGAGTATCTCAGGCATAAAGCGAAAATATGATTTTTCCTTTAATATCTCAAAATCATTGCTATGATCCTAGATTTGTTATAGGATTTCCATGATTCTTCAAGATCAATTATAAGTTTCCCCAAGAGTTTAAGGGTTCGTATTCTAAGAAATTTACAAGTTAGGACACTAACACTTGAAAAATTCTAAGTGTTAGATATTAGTTTTTCCTAGAACAAAACTATGTTATTATTGTTATATGTAATTTTTTATTATTTCATGGCATGTAAATATTACTTTGATATTTTTATAAATGAGTGTTTATGTTGAAATTAATTTATGTAATTAAATCAAGAAAAGGAAAAAATGAAGAGAGTTCCTTATGCAAGTGCAGTTGGAAGTTTAATGTACGTAATGTTATGTATGAGACCCGATATCTGTTTCGCTATTGGAATGGTAAGTAGATATTAATCCAAACCAGGACTAGCACATTGGAAAACAGTTAAAAGAATATTTTGGTATGTAAAATGGACATGTGATTACTCATTGTACTATTAAGGGAATGATATGCAATTGCAATGCTATACCGTTGTTGATTGGGGAGGAGATTTAGATGAAAGAAAATCTACCACCGGTTTTATTTTCTTACTAAACAATGGTGTCATATCATGGTGTAGTAAGAAACAATCTTGTATAGACTTATCCACAATGGAGGCTGAATTTGTGACTTTTTCATCTGCAGTACAAGAAGCTGTATGGATGAAAAGGTTCTTTGATCATTTGGGTATGTCAAATGATGCTTATAGTCCAATATTAGTTCACTATGATAGTGAAGCAGCAATAGCCTACACAAAAGACTCAAAATTCCTTTGTAAAACGAAACAACTTTGTAAAAGACATAGTTGCACGAAAAGAGTTAAACATGAAGTACATTTCTATGCTAGAGATGATGGCAGATCTATTGCTCAATCCTGTTCCTAGAGATGTCTTTGTTAGACATGTAAAAACTCAGGGATTGCATAGATGTTAATGTACTTACATATTATGATGTGTTATTTTTCCCAATAATGTTTACTAATCCTAATACTCATTGATATTGGAGTTCAATTCTTATATGTTACTATGTTGATACATATTTAAATAAATATATTATTAGTTAGTATGAGAAGTATGTCGGACAAGTGAATGATTGGTCCTCTGACACGGGCAATAGACTCCATTACTTTGTGTTAATAGGAGATGAGATAAATTTTTAAGCTAATTATCTGAGTGATAATTTAGAGAGCTCAAGCTTGAAAATTAAGTAATGTCATTATGATGTCACTTTCTCTGTGATATGACTGAAGATGAATAAGTTCATTTCACCTTATTTGTCTTAATGTCATTTGTAAGTTAGACATTGTGTTTATATGAACTATCATTTGTATGATATTTTATGAGACATACGCTTCATAGGAAATGAGAGAATATCGTAGCACATGTTTTCATACCATGTGTACAATTAAAACTATTAAGGGTAATACAAGTAAAGATCTCAGTCTTGATATTGTGTGAGTCCCTTGAGATAATTCCAATCTCACGTTGAAACTTTAGACTCTTGTCTGCTTCTCAAAACATAGAATTGATGATCGTTATCTTGGAGTGTTACAAAAGGATCATGAGAGATTTGATCCAAAAGAACATCTCTGGAAAAGCGAATTGAATCAAGGTTGAGAGATTCGAGAAAATAGAAAGATAATTATATGAGTAATATCGCATTAGATTGTATTCACTGGTTGATCAATTATGTTGTTCTATGTGATCAAATATGATAGTGAATACAAAATAAATATTACATTCGAAAATAGATCGAAAGAGATATAATGTGATAAGTGATCGAGGATAATGTATACTTAATCCACTATGGTTCCATCTATTAATTCGAGTAGCTATAAATTCCTAAAATATGTATAGCAAGTGAGCTCTCAAAGTATGTTGGTTGCATGACACAATTGCTGATGGAGTTAGTGCTTGGAGTGCTAATCCGATTTATACATTTTATTATTTATTAATAAAATAACTATATTTTTCATTTCATTCCTTATAATGGTATTGTCATTACGCATATTAAATTGATGTATAGATATGCTAAGAATGACATCGAACTTAGAATAGTCT